>WNLO01000154.1:0-57946 GCA_021398005.1 Sporothrix luriei | reverse complement strand
TTCCCTAGAGGGTTCTGTCTAGCTAGTCGCCAATAGTCAGGAGTGGCTGAGAAAGGCGGATAATAATAATAATAATATATAAAACATTATTTGTATGTTGTGACTGACTCTTTATTTAGAAATGGCTTTATTTAGAGAAGCTTGTATGTGTATGTAGATAGAATCGCTCCTTCTGTACACACTGACATGGCTTCGCGAGAAAGCCACGCCTGTGTAACAAGTCTACGAAAATGCATGCATAGGAAGGAGCGACCCTGGGCTATTTCTCACTTCGCGAGTTTTCCAAATTGTCCCTTTTCTTCCCCGTATTCTTGATCGTTGTTCGTCTGTTACACCTCTCGGGCTCCCATCAACCCTGCGTCCTCTGTATGACCGTTGACCACAGCCGTAAGTCAGCTTACACATTTTCCTTCTCACCTCGCCCCTCACTCCTGATTGCATGTTCTTACCGATTCTGATCCCTGCGTTTTTGGTTGTAATTACCTGAGATACTTCTGATCCCTATTCCTGTTGTGCTCTTCTCTTCCCACTTCTTTGCGTTTCCCAAGATTTGCTCACCTTCAGGTCGCATGCCGCAACTGCAGACTCGCTGAGCCGTGATGCTGACAGAGGACGAAGGCAATATGCCGCCATACATTCAAAAGCAGGTTTTCGGTGACTGATACTCTGTAGTATGTCCTCCTGTCATTTCCCCTTTGCTAAACAAGTATGCTGACAAGCTTATTCTTTGTGATCCCGGACAACAACATCAACATGCACCTAGATACGCGACAGATACCGATTTCAGAGTCAAAGTGCAGCATCAGACTATATTGGTCCATCGGCTGAAGACTGGAAAATGGTCCGTGGCCTGGAGGACAAGGCAAGCCAAGATTGTTCCAACGCTCTGGCGGGATCGCCGAGGAATTTATCCCAATCAGCGATTTGCGCGGATAACTTTGAAAACGATTGTCAAACGCGTTGTTTTACCATGCGAAATTTCTAGTACGATGCCCTACCATGCCATCCGCGAAAGATGCTCCGCCCCATCAAATCGGATACTGGGACCCAAGGTTGTGGTCCCGACTTTGGTCCCCGCTGACACTATGCTGAACGAAGTAAGCAATACTCTTGTCAGTATCATATTCTGCGACACTCATCCCTGAGACGAGAACTATTACGAGGTGCCACAGCATACCCCTGGAGCTCAGTATCACAGCGCACCCTTGAGTTGATTTTCTAACTTTCTTGTCAGGCGCGCCAACTGCGAAGTATATCCATGAAAATATGTTGTACTCTGACCGCTAAAAAGAATCAAAGCCTTTGCAACCTGATTGTGTTAAGGTGGGTTTGTCATCTTGTTTATGTCACAGCTATACGATGACCCACACTCATGAGCCGACTTACAGATTTCAATTCGTGTGAAATTGGCGGGGAACAAGAAGGCTGATACTCCGTACTGAGTACGACGCACTCCGTACAGTACATCACTTGAAATACGACATACAGGGCCCGTTAGCAACGGTCCAGTTATGTTATTGTGTTGTGCACGACGTATCAAGTAGGAAGTCATCTTCCTCCTAAGACAAGACCTCGTCGAACCGCAGCATTTTTACGGCGCTCGAAAATAGCCAAGGGACATCGGACACGTTACCAAGTCTAGCCATGTTAAGCCATTAGGTAGGGCTGGACGGGACAACCGCTGACGGCCGAGACGGGATGCCGTGTGGATCAAGAAGCTGATTTGTCGACAGCACAGCTCCGAAACTAGCGCCCGCGGTGGATATGCGCCATGGACAAATATCAGACAACACGTTGAACATGGCGAAGGTTGGAATATTTCATTACCTCCTTGCATCTGTTTTGTTGTTCTCCTTTTCTCCTGCCCGAATCGAGCCTTCTATTTGCCCTTCTAATTATACGCGAACCTCCTTTGATGTGTGTGCATTGCCTGAATGATGACCTTGCAGACGTGTCGAGATGACATCGCTGCCATTGTCATGACGCCCCAAGGGCCGGTTGGTCAGACTTACACCATAAATGAAAGTACACCAGACACTGCCACTCGGGAAACGTTATGACGTTTGTTTTACTGTTTCATTTCGCACTGCTCACTTGCCCCTGCGTCATCCTGGCGTTCCCCAGTCCTACGGCACACTTCCTTATTTGTTTACTTTGGCCTGTTCCTATTTCTGGACTACCCCCTCGGGCATTTTAACAATTCGGTTTTGATAGCCCAGTCCGCCACAATTTTGTGTCCTACCTTGTCGAGGAGACAACATATCCTTGACACTGCCCTCTGTTTTATCGAGCCTCAACGGCCGACAGAGTACAAATTGCTACGATGCTTTTTGTCGAATCCGAATGACCAGCTTGACCCAACATCGACTAGAGCAGGAGCCAGAACCATACCTTGGATCCTCTCGGAGCTCTTAATATCAATTAACTCTAACATGCGCATCGTTTGGCCCGTACCACCCAGTGTTGAGAAAGTGGCAAACCAGCCTTGGGGTCTATATTTTGTTTTGAGCACATAAAAGATATTTTGCTCGACATTGTGAGACTAATACAGCATCGTCTCCGATGTACCCATTGGTCATGTCGAGATGAGCTATCTTTGCACTCAGCCCCCACGGGTATATCCACCCACCTTTTGGAAGCCGCAACTTGGCCCTCCCATTGTCAATATTTCTCTTCAGCCCCCTTTTCAGCTTGCCCAGATCATACCCACCGTTTCCATTCAGGGATAGCACTTTTGAGCGATATTTTGCTTTTCCTGTACAACATACAAACTCATGAACGCCATCTTCGTTTTGATGGTAGCACACATGAGCTGGTGTGTCAGCCAACGAATGCCCCAATGCCGGCCTCCTGCAAGAAAACTAAAATAAAAGTTAAGGTCTGGATGACGATCCCCGTCACGAGCCTGGCTAATTTCGATGGCGACACAACGAAACCAGTTGATGTTGTTGCCTCGGAGCTGAAAATAGAAGTTACTTCCTCCAGATCATTCACACCAAGCGATGTCGTCGTTGCTACCAGCAATAGTGTCGAGTGCCCATCGTCTCTAATTTCAAAAAGAACCGCCGCGCCTCTGCTTCTATATCGGTATATTTGTGTGTAATTGTCGACGTCATAGTCATTGATTATTGGTCTCAAATTATTTCTTCGTTGCCATATCTCCCTTTAACCATGACAGGTACATTATTCCCACCCGCCCTTTTCTGAAGCATTCATTGTCTTGTCTAAATCGAGGTTCAACCAGTACTCTCCGTCATTTTCCATTGGGATACTCCACAAACGTTGGCAACAGAAACGGAATCTGCCGCCCTTATGTCCATGCATACCGAGAAGAGGGCGCAGTCAAAATCAGAAAACTGTGTCAAGGGGTCCATTGCTAGACAGCGGCAATACTGGCAGACACGACCTGATCAGTAGTCGTTTACATAGTGAATTTGTGCAAAGACCGTCTACATCAGTTGCTATGCCGAGCTATTTTGAAGCACCATCGAAGGAGAAGCGGGGACGGCTTGCGTCTGCCAGCATCAGCAGCGGCAAGACGGCCGCGACCATGCACAGCAACAACACAATCGACCACCCTGACAAAGAAGTCGACACGTCAGACGATCTTCCAATTATAGCAGCAACGACAGATGCCGATTTAACCGAAGCAGCAGAAACTGAAGTAAGAGAAGCGGACCCCGATGAAGACGGAAACATTTTAAAGCAGACAACGTGCCTCCCAGAAGTTTCTTCTTTCCCTCTGTCTACTTCTACAACGGCCCCCGGCGATGCTCACGACAATTCAGCTTCTCCGTTCATAAGCAAAGACACAGTCCGCGCCACCGGTGCATGGAAACGAGATCGAAACCTCGCCAACGGCAACAGCGGGCTCTGCATCAACTGTTCCTCCAGCATCAAAAAGGGAAAGACGACAAAGCCCAGAAAGATGCGGATTTTCAGCCCCACGACACCTGCCACCAACGTTGCTGCCCACGGCTTGCCGTCACAAGAACCTGCAAACCGGCTCCCTTCATCAACATCAGCATCAATGGCACACGGTCCGTCCCATGTACGTCACGATGTAGACACCGGTGGGCATGAACATGCATTTCCTCGCATCAGCCGGCCTGTTGAGTTGATGAGGAGCTCGTATGACTGTGTTGTCATCGGCTCAGGCTATGGCGGTGCGGTGGCGGCAGCTCGCATGGCTCGTGCAGGCCAGAGTGTCTGTCTGTTGGAACTCGGCAAGGAACGATGGCCAGGCGAGTATCCGGTGAGTCCCACGGATGCCTTCTCGGAGCTGCACTGCTCGGGCGAGCTACAGCCGTCCGTCCTGACGGACAGCATCGGAATCGATACGGACCGGCCCACGGGCATGTACCATTTGATATTCGGCAAAGGACAGAACGCTGTGGTGGCCAACGGTGAGTACAAAATTATCTGTGCCTTGAAATATCGAACCTTGGCTGACTGTTTTACGCATTATTGCAGGGCTCGGGGGAACCAGTTTGATTAACGCCAATGTGTTTCTCCGAGCCGACGAGAAGACCATGGGCATGAAGGCTTGGCCACCTGAGTTGCGTGAAAAGGGAGCTCTCGACGAGTGTAAGTGCCCCTATCATCTCATTTCATTCGTTTTGCAGACGCTCACACCGACTAGACTACGAAAAAGTCGAGTCAGTCCTCGAGCCTGAAGCGTACCCAGACGACTGGCCAATGCTGCCCAAACTCGACCTTCTCAAACAGCAAGCGGAGCACCTCAACATGGGCGGCAAGTTCTATCGGCCAAAACAGACTACACGGTTCCGCAATGGCCCAAACAGTTGCGGCGTCGAGATGTCTGCTTCCTCTCTCACTGGACAAGATTGCACGGGCATCAATGACGGATCCAAGACGACAACTCTTGTGACCTATCTGGCCGACGCCTGGAACTGGGGTGCCGAGATGTTTTGCGAGTGCGAAGTGCGCTACATTGAACGGGTAACGGACAGCCGCGGTGGGTACCGTATTTACTTTGCGTGGCATGGCCGCAACCGCGGCCACTTTAAGGCCAATATCCATGGCGACCTCCTGTGGGTGTACGCCCGCGAGGCTGTCTTTCTGGGCGCGGGCGCCATCGGCACCACCGAGATCTTGCTGCGCAGCAAGGCCTTGGGCGGCCTGGGACTGAGTGATAGTGTGGGCCAGAACATGAGCGGCAACGGCGATATTTTGGCATTTGGCTACAACACGGACCATCTCACAAATGCCGTCGGCCGCGCCAACCCATCACCCTACCATCCCGTTGGGCCGACCATCACGGGCGTCATCGACAACCGTGGCAGTGGCAACCCGCTAGACGGGTATGTCATCGAGGAGGGGGCCGTTCCGCATGCATTGTCCGGTTTTCTGCAGACCATGCTGGACCTGCTGCCAGGATCCTTGGCGCCGCGAGAGCAGTCCGTGCTGCAGCGCTCGCAATCGATGCTGGCACGTCTGGGAAGCCGCCTGCTAGGCCCGTACTTCCGGCAAGGTGCGATTGAGCGGACACAGGTGTACCTGGTCATGTCGCATGATAGCAACCAGGCGGTGTTGTCGTTGAAAGACGACAAGCCCGTGCTCGAGTTTCTTGGGGTGGCCCGCAGCGACCATGTCAAATACATCAACGGCGTGCTGGCCAAGGCGACCGAGGCAGTCGGCGGCACGCTCGTGGGTAACCCATTTTTTGCGGTGATGGACCAACAGGTCACAGTGCATCCGGTTGGGTAAGTGATGTTCTGCTGATCCGCTTATTCTGTATACCCCTGAATTTGGATGCTAATTACGGTGTAGCGGCGCCGCCTTGGCCAGCGACAATACCGGTGCGACTGGTGCCACAGATCACATGGGCCGGCTCTTCACGGGTAATGGCAGTGAGGTGCACTCCGGTCTGATCGTCACTGACGGAGCGGCCATCCCGACGGCCCTCAGCGTGAATCCCTTTGCGACAATTGCGGCTCTTGCCGAGCGGTCGGTTGATTTATACGCCAAGTCTCGAGGGCTTACCATCCGGTCTGACGACAATGGGCTGCTTGACTTGTTCGGCGAGCCTGCCCATCCTTTCCGGCACCCGGATGCCTCTTTTGATGATGGCCGAAGTTGTCTCGGAAACAGCAGCGGCAACATTTCCGATGAGACGGAGAGCAAGCTTGCCGTCGACGACGACGAGACCACGTCAAAGGGAGACGCCGGCAAGTCGCAATATGAGTGGGAGGTTGTGGATGACGACGGCGACAGCGAGAGTGAGAGTGTTCATCACGCAAACAAGACTATTGCACACGCTGCCCGACTTCAAGCCGGCGGTTTCGGGTTCACCGAGGTCATGTCAGGGTTCTTGCACCACTGCGGCAGCAACAACACCGACACCCACGTGGAGAACAGCATGAAAGAAGACCTGCGTGATGTGTACCAGCTGGCCTACCGCCGCGCCAAGAGTCTGTGTGAGAGCGCGCGGTTCTTCCTCAGTGTGCAGGCCTTTGACACCAGCAAGGTCGTGCACGATCCGGCTCATCGGGGCATGCTGACCGGCACGTTTGTCTGTCCGACACTTCCCGGGTCGCCGTTCATGGTGCAGCGCGGCGCTTTCAATCTGTTCGTCATGGACCATCAGGCACCGGGCACACGGAACATGACGTATGACTTTGACCTGCGCGGAACAGATGGCCATACCCTGCACTTCCATGGATACAAGGTGGTCGACTCGTCTGTGGCCCTGGTGCCTCTGCAGCTGTGGCGCGCCACAACCACGCTCTACGTGACCATCACAAGGCGCACCAAAAGACTCCACGAACCACAGGGCCTGCTTATGGACACCTGTGGCTCGTCTGACGAGGCATGGCGGCATGAACCAGTACTGGCCAAGGGCATCATGCATATCAAGCCCACGGATTTCTTGTCCGAGGTCTTGACCTTGGCACCGACTGGCAGCAGCCTGCTTCAAAAGGCCATCAGTGCGGCCGGCTTCATGACATACTTTACACGCAGGTCCCTCGGCCTGTTCTTGGCACCGCTCACAGCGCTGCAGTACCCGACACAGACATACAGTGGCTACATCAACCACACGCCGCCGACGCGCTTATGGACCGACATCCGTGCGTCGGATGGTGTGCACTCCCGTCTGTACATGTATGATCCCCTACCGCAGTACGTCGTGCGAAAGACGAGAGGCGACGGTGATGTCGTACCTTGCATACTCTTTGTACCCGGCGCATCCGTGGACCACCAGATCTTTGCACTGCCGACCATTCCGTTCAACGCGGTGAACTACTTTACGCGTGCGGGCTACCGTGTCTTTGTTATGGTGCCGCGTATCGGGCAGCTCATGCTGGCCGACAACAGCTGGACGACCTACGATGCACGCCTCGACATCCGCGCGGCATTTGAGCGCATTCGCGCCGAGTACGGCGACCACAAGGTCTACACTGTGGCACACTGCATGGGCTCGGTGGCGTTAGCCACAGGTCTCTTGGACGGAACGATCCCGGCAGACTGGCTCCTCGGCCTCTCCTGCTCCCAAGTGTTTATGAATCCAATCTGGGACTCGGCGAACATGATCAAGGCGCTGACTGCGACGAAGGGCCCCTTTGGACTGGACCGCATCTACCGCGCTGTTGCCGGCTCGTGGTTCGACTGTGGCACCAGCCCAAAGGACGCGCTCATCCAACGGCTCCTCAACCAGGCGTTGCGGTTCATGCCCACCACCGCACGTCGTGAGCTCTGCAACAGCGCTGTTTGCCACCGCATCTCGCTCGTCTACGGCCGCTGCTGGAACCACGGCAACCTGAACGAGGCCACCCACCGCCGAATGGACCGCTTCTTTGGCGGCATCAACATGACCATGTTGCGACTGCTCATGCTGCAGGGCAGCCAAGGTCATGTCATGACCAACGGGTACGATGTACTGGCCACGCCGGATAATGTCCACAAGCATCTCCGAGGCCTGCCTATCTTCCAGTTTGTCGGCGCCGACAATGCCGTTTTATCACCGCGGGCCACGGAAAAGACATACGAGATTCTCTGCGACACGTTTGGCACCGCCGGTGGCCATTACCGTCGCCGCGTGATTCCGGGCTACGGTCACCTTGACTGCTGGATGGGCCGCAGAGCCTGGAAGGATGTGTACCCGGTGCTGCGGGCCGAGGTCGATCGTGTTGTGTATGGCGAGAACTACCATTTTGAAGAGCCGGATGCGAGCGTGTGTCGCTTTACACGTATGATGGAGGCGGGTGAGCTGTAGGTGGAGCATAAGTACTCTGAATCGTGTTTTTAAAAATTACTTGCACGATACTTGGTACCCTCGCTAAAATGTTACTGGTTTTTCTTCTTCGGGATTTACACATTGTATTCTAAACAGTCACGGAATTGTCATCTACGATAAATGATTTATTCCTATGTCAGAGCCTATTTCCCTCTACTGCATAATCATGCCGCCGTTGGCAGACACGACCTGGCCCGTGCACCACGCCGAGTCAGGCAGGGTCAGCATACCCACGATACCGGCAATTTCGGCAGGGTACGCCGGACGGCCACCGCCCGAAAGAGGGTCGCGCGCGGCCGCGACAACATCGTCGGCGTCCACGCCGGCACGCGGCCGCATGAGTGGTGCACGGTCAATCCAGCCCTTGATGTCGTTCAGGAACTCTTGCGTGTTGGATGCGTACATGGGTCCGGCGACGGGGCCCGGGTTGATGGAGTTGACAGTCGCGTGCTCAGACAGCTCGCGCGCCCACGTCCGCGTCATCGCCTCGAGTGCCGCCTTGGATCCGCCGTACACAGACTGTCCAATGAAACCGGCCGTCGACGACACAGACGACAGGTTGATAATGCGTCCCGAACGCGTGCCGGCGGCGGGCAAGAACGGCCGGGCAGCCTGCACGAGGCGCAGTGGGCCCAGCACGTTGACGCGGTAGGTCTCGTTGAAGTCGGCAACCTTGACATCCTCGACGCGGTCGTTGCGGGCAATGCCGGCGTTGTTGATCAGGATGTCGATCTGGAACCGCGTCGGGGTACCGTCGGCCGCATCAGGAGCAAAAAAGGCCTTGGCGAGGGCGACGATACCCGCCGCACCGCCGCCTGCAGCCGGATCGCCAGGCTCGCCGCCGACGTCGGCCTGCACACAAAGAATGCGAACGCCATGGGCCGTGGCTAGCTCGGAACCAAGATTCTCGGCTAGGGCCTTGGACGACGCCGAAGTGTAGTTGAGTACGAGGTTGCAGCCCTTGGCCGCCAGGTTGCGGGCAATGGCCTCACCGATGCCTGTATGGAGTGAGGAGTGTCAGTTTTAGTACACGAATGTTCAAGTCCGTGATCATAAAAGAGGGGGAGGAATTAAAGTCATGATCGTATTCTCACCTCGTGATGCGCCAGTAATGATGGCCAGCTTGCCGGCCAAGGGTGGCTGGTAGGCGGCCATTGTATTCTGTGCAGGGGAGCGGGAGAGAGGGGAAGTATTGGAGAGTATCAGAGTATAGGAGACTGAGCGGAGGGGCTTTGGACTGAGTTGAGTTGATAGAAGTAAACAAAAGAATGAAGAGTTGGCTGGTCGTTAAACAAAAGGAGATTCTTCTTTAAGCTTTGCAGAAGGAAGGGGCTGACGATTATAAGGAAGGAGCAAGCCGCCGAGAGCACCCCGTCACGATGCGCTGGACGCGGACTTGCCCAACTAATACAACCGCAGTCTGGGCCAGATCGTGATGAGTCAGCCAGTCTGGGCAGGTGCCGACGACGGGAAACCCCCAAACCCCGCGCCAATCTCACTGGGTGACCGCCAAAAGGCTGCGCAAGTCGCTCTTTCTTAGCCCGGAATTACAGCGAGGACGAATCGAGTAATTAACAGGCATGACAGTGCAAAAAAGTGGGGACCACTTACCATCAACCCATCGCACGAAATCCTCTCCGACGGCCGCTAGGCTTTGCGACTTCCGTCCTCCACCACGATCTCACTGACGACCGACATTCACAACAACTGCCTACAGTTTACATCACAGACGACACCTCCACATCCACCCTTCCCTCTGTTGCACCACAAAAATAGACAGGCGATGGATATTCGACTCCTGCAGGCGTCGGATCTGCCCCTGATCCAGCATGCCAACCTCGAGAACCTGCCCGAAAATTACTTCCTCAAATACTACCTCTACCATGCCATGACCTGGCCCCAGCTCAGTTACGTCGCCGTCGACGTCAGCCGACCAGCCAAGACCGCCTACGACCACCCCAAGATCGTCGGTTACGTCCTCGCCAAGATGGAGGAGGAGCCCGCCGACGGCGTCCAGCACGGCCACATCACCTCGCTCAGCGTCATGCGCACGCACCGCCGCCTGGGCATCGCCGAGAAGCTGATGCGCCAGGCGCAGCTGGCCATGGTCGAGACCTTTGGTGCGCACTATGTGAGCCTGCACGTGCGCGTATCCAACCGCGCCGCCATCCATCTGTACTGCGACACGCTGGGCTTCCGCAACGAAAAGACCGAGGCCAAGTACTACGCCGACGGCGAGGACGCCTTCAGCATGCGTCTCGAGCTGAGCGCCATCCGCGAGCAGATCGAGGACGGCAAGGACAAGACCGACGAGGACGCACAGGACGAGGGCGAGCCCGTGGGCGACGTCGGCTCGGCGGAAACAGTGGCAGCGGCCAAGGCGGACGCCGCGGCATCAAAACAGGCCGATAAGAAGGTCAAGGTCAAGGTGGGCCGCGGCCTGGGCGTTGGCGAGCTGGTCGAGCGCGTGGAGGCCAAGTCGTCGTAGGGGACGAGCCTGTGGGCGTGGATATGGACGTGGGATTGGCGCAGCGTCTTGTGACTTGTGAGACGCGGTGAGGCGTTTGCTTCAGTGTACAGACTACTGCGAGAACAGGATTAGACAAAAGCAATATCAAACATGGCATAAAACCTGACGCGGTTTCGCTTGGTGGGACGGTCCAATTGCATCTTGCATTTTATATTGTTGGTAATATCAAGAATAGAGATGAGAATCGGAACATGACTATGCTAATGCCTCTCCTTCTTTTCCAGTTCGCGGGCATACGTCTGGTCTGCATCTAGGCGGAGCAGTTCGACGTGTTGTGCCAGCATCTCCAGTTCGTTCGCCAGCTGCTCAGTCTCGCGCCGCTGCACCTGTACTTTGGGATCCTCCTCGCCGCGCTCGCCCCGTGCATTGATCATCCGCTCTAGGGTCTGTTGCATATCGGCAAGCTCCGTCTGCCTTTCTGCCATGGCCTGCTCGGCCTCTTCGGCCTCGCGATACTTTTGCGCAGCTGTGGACACAGTGGTGGGCAAGGTGCTGTCCGAATACTGCGGTGCTGGTGTGCCACCAGCGCTGGGGCTTGCTGCTGGCGGTTCGGGTTCTGCTTCGGGTTCTCCAGCCCAGCCGAAACCACGGCTACGGCCAAACCCCCCGAAACTGCTGCCACCACCACGGGCAGCACCGGGTCCGCCCCATCCGCCGCCACGACCACGACCGAATCCGCCTCCACCGCGGCCAAACATGTTGCCGAGCAGAGGCGCGACGGTACCGCCCAAACTGCCACCGAGACCAGCACCTCGACTACCGAAGCGAGCTGCCATAGCGTCGCCAATCTGCTGTGCGATGCGGGCGGGGTTGGGGCCAGGAAGGCCCCGCTGGTATGGGATACCGGGGACACCCGGAATGCCGTGACTATTGTAGACGCCCGGCAACTGTGTGCTTGCGGCATAGTATTGCTCGTTGTCTCCATGCGCATCGTGGTGTCCGTCGTGGCGGTGACCATGCGGGTCGTGCACATGGTGGTGCGGCTGGTGGTGATGGCTGCGGCGGCCATGATGGTTGCGGCGGCCATGATGACTGTGAGGGGCGTGTGTTGCGTAGCCAGCTGCAGGGATACCAAATCCGCCGCCGGCAACTGGGATTGTCGTCACAGGCACCGGACCGTCGCCGCCCCGACGACCCTGGCGTCGACCTTCTTTGCGCATCTGCTTCTCCTGTCTTCGCTCTTCTTTCCGCTCCTGCTTATGCTGCCGCCGCAGCTGCCGACGCTCCTGTCTGCCCTGGCGCTTCGCCTGGCGCCGTTCATGCTTGCGCTGCCTCCGCATATGCTTGCGGGCCCGGTGCTGTTGGCGGTGCATTTGCTTTTGGTGACGTTTCAGCTCCTTCCATTGTTTCATCATGTTCTTGACTTCGAGTCGGAGTGCAGCCGCCTCCGCCGGTTTACTAATAGCTCGCAGAGGCCCTGCTGTTAGACCCGGCACTGAGCGGCCGGGGTAGGCGGGCGGTGCGCCCTGTTCGTCAACGGACCGGATGCCTTCGTTAGCGGCCTTTACGTCGTCACGCGTAATTGGCTGGTCTGGGTGATTGAGCCACCGCTGTAGATAGGCGTGGGCCGCAGGCAACTGGCGGTCATCGAGCTTGTTGTAAGGCGGCAGAGAGCCGACCGAGGCGGTGGACTCGCTCGATGAGGAGCTTGAGTTGGAGGACGAGCTTGACTGGGATGACTTAGACGAGGAGGACGAGGACGACGACGTTGAGGAGACGGATCGTCGACGACGGGGTGGAGGGACTGCATTTGCCGTTGCTACACTGCCGTACTTAGCATCAACAGACAAACCACGGCTGCCAGGGATAATAGGATCAGCAGGAATGGCCGGAGGTGGTGGCGGCGGGGGTGCTGCTGGAATAATGGTGCGGTTGCCGTAACTGATACCGCGCTCGTCGAACACAAGGCCGCCAATTCGCAGGCCTGTACGGTCGGCCACAAACCGGTTGTTACCAAAGACAACACGGTCACCATCCACCGTCATGCCAGCAAATGAGAGCGCGCCTGGGCGGAGGATACCTGGTGCTGGTGAAGATGCAGAAGGAGTGGTCGGTGTTCGCATAGTGTTGGATCCAGACATCTCAGCAGCGGCCGTATCCACTGGCGACGGCGTCCATTGCTGTGCTGGGATCTGATGGTCGTGGCGGGCGCCGCTCAGGTCGTCACGCAGGCGCACGATGACACCACGCGGACCAAAGAATCCATCGTTCCACTGCCGCAGCGACGCTGCGACCTCGAGCTGCTGTTGGCGGGATAGGGCAGACGACAGAGGCAGTGTCGCTGAGGTTGAATGCGGCTCATCACCAGTTTCTGTGTCGATGAGCTCGATACCTTCCGAGGCACTGTCGCGCTGTGTCCGCAGCCTTTCCAGGTGGACTGTCGACGGCGAGTGGTCATCCTCTTCAGCACGCAGCTTGCGGTCGATCACGGCATTGTTGTAAGCCTCGGTGCGCTTGCCAGACAGGTGGCTGTGCGGCAGTAGATAGCTCACAAAAGTTGACCAGTCATCGTCACGCACGTCGCGCTGCAAAAGCTGGGTAGCGGGAAAGGGAAGGTCGGCTGGCGCCGTATTTGCTTCAATGGCCAGCGGCAGATCGTAGACAACGTATTGGCGTTCGCCATGGGCATCATCGAACGAATCGGTGTCAGGCGGCGGTGGCGGAGCGGGCCGTGTGACAAAGTAGGCGGCGGCCGATGCAGCCGCTGTGGCAATGTCAGGACCCAACTCAAGTCCGCCGCCAGCATTGGGGTTGGTGTCAACAGCGACGGTGTTGGGCTGCTGAAGTCCGCGTGTCGCAATTGAAAGCGGAGGTGATACAGGCGGGGTATAGACGATCAGCTCGTCGTCGGGAGACGATGTTGTCGTGGACGGTGCTTCGGTTGAACGTCCAGCCGTTGAGCGGCTGTCCGCAGTCTGAGAGTAAATATCTGTCTCCGAGTATGGTGGAGGCGGCGCATCTTCGTGTGAAACCATGGCTGCTGCGGCCTTTGCGGCGAGACGTGCAGATGGATGGAGTTCTGGATATTCGGTGTTTAAACAATGCTCGACGGTATTAGAACGACATCAATACACTAACAACTAAGTAAAGCAAAGCCAATGTATTGACGAAGTAGACGAAGTAGAATGGAGAAACGAGGAAGAGTCCGAAGGATCACGAGGATGAATATGAGGCGGGGTGGTAGGATGTATATATCGCCAGATCGAGGCTAAGGAGGCCAGCGCATGGTAAGACGCTTGCGCATGAGCTTTGAACGAGGCGGATGGCAAGCTTGCATTCAGGCTTTCAGGGCAGACAGGGAAGCTCTGACGGTGCCATGTTGCTCGTGTTCTTGGCCTCACTGGCGCACCCCACTGCGTCAACTCTAAATCGACGATAGGCTCGGGTCATCATTCCTTCCTGTTTTACGGTTGCCTTGTTTCTCTTTCCTTCCTCTTTCAGCCCCAGCACCCTTCCCAATTTCGAATTGTTGCATCAGGCAAGTACGCTAGCCTTCCTCGTGGCAGGAGCTAGCCGCTAATTAGCGGCCAGGCCAACCCCTCAATGCCCTGAACGACCGTTTCGAGGTTGCCTAAAGTGACGCGGCCCTCTTCGATGTTGTGGAAGTGTTTGGAAGGAAAGGAGCTATCTGTGTGGCCAGACGTATTCTGCAGTCCCCTGCCAAACGGCAACAGGCAGTCGCCAGCCTTTGTGACAATGGGGCCTGCCAACTTTGGGTAATTCGGGTGAGGCCTCGCTTGCGGCTCTTCCATACGTGACTGCCCAAGATGGTTGGTATTATTGGCTGCTTTCGCGCTGCCTACCACAGGGCTGACGCCCATGACGTGGACCGCAGATATGGGCGTAGCTATCCACTTTGTGTGGAGATGTTGTACTTTCTAGCAGTGCTTGATATATTTAGAGGGCTTGGCATTCCGCCTCGGATTGTTTATTTTTCTTGTCCTTTTCCGTATCCTCTCGCTAAATATCAAACCAAGTAACACAATTGACTGACGATAAAAAACGGCGATTTTATTACTGCATTCGCTCATTGTTTGTACAGCTCCAGCTCCTCGCTCTTGTAGTGGTCAGCGATCACGCTCTCAAGGTAGTCCTTAGTATGCGGGCCACTGGCTTGTTAGTAACATGTATCGACGCGGAAGAGAACAAGAGCAAAGACGCAGCGGCCACTTACAGGTTGGTTACATAGATGTCAATCAGGTTCGCCGGCAAAAACTCGGTTACTGCCGTCTCGATTGCTAGACCGCCGTCGCCCACCAGGCCGCCGTCAGCAAATCGTGCGAGCTGACCAGGCTCGCCCCACTCGACGAAGGCATCCGGGTTCGTCAACGGCTCTGGCGAAAGCTTGTACACGCCGCCCACCACTAGCACTGTGCGGCGCTGCGCCCGCGCTGCCCGTGCAAGGCGTCCACTTCCTGCGCCTGCCAAGATGCCGCCGTTAGCAGCAATAGCTCGTGCATCAATCACGACACGGTTGACGCGGGATATGTACGCCGAGACAGCTGTGCTGCTGAGGTGGACAATCGGGCACTTGGCCGCGCCGAGTCGCTTGTAAAGTGTGCTCGTGCCAGACGCTGCTGGCGCGGTGGCGCCCACCAAGTACAGGGTATACCGCCGCCGTGCAGCCGCCTTGATCAGAAACTTCTCGATCGTCCGCGAAGGCTCGGCGTCGACCATCACCGTGTCGCCCGGCCGGATCTGACCCTCGGCAAAACCCGCAATCTGGTCGTCTGCCTGGCCGATCTCGTCCTTGATCTCTTCAATACCATCCAGAATCTCGTCGCGCAGCGCAGCGGTGCGACTGCTTTCTCCTTTTCCTCCGTGTGTAGGACCTCCCGGCACAGGTGTCGATGCCCCCGATCCCGCTGAGCTAACCTCGCCGCTCGCTGTAACAGACGCCGGCTCCGCAGCCGACAAGAGGTTGAACATGGACTGGTACGGACCCGTTACAATCAGGGATGGTTGCCGTGTTGTGCGCGCAAGTGCCGTGTAGGAGGGCGACGACACTAGGCTCGGCACCTGCCCGGGCAGTGCTGAGTCGGCCCGCAGGTCGGATATGCTGCCGGACATGCTGCCGGCCACGCTCGGGTCCTCGCCATTCTCGGTTCGATCTGCCTCAGCCTCATCGTGAATTAGACCCAACACCCGCCGCACAATGTTACCAATGACCAGCTCCTGCGGCTGTGCGTCCACGAGCTTGCGTCCCACCTGGTCCACGCGGTCCAGCAGCTGGTCGACATCGGCCCACTTGGCCTTGGACACCACGAGAGACAGTGCCTGTGCCGTCACCAGTGCACACGACTCAGGCCCACGGATCTGGCGCCGCTTTAGCAGACTGCAAGCCTGCTCGACGGCCGCCTCAAGGTGCAGCTTGGCATGGAGGAAGGAGTCGAGTGTTGGCGCGTAGCCATGTTGTGTGGGCGCCATGGGAAACCCTGCGAAACGCCCACTTTGTCGATTTATCGATTTGTACACTGCGTATCAAGCTTTGTCACTTGGATCGTCGTTGAGCGTGTTCTGTCTTGCGGGAAGCGCCGTTGCGTACTGGTGGTCGAAGCTTCAAAAATGAGTCAAAATGCTACAATTTGGCGGGGCTTGCCAGGCACAGTCGCGACCCATGCACATATGCGACACGGCATTGTGCAGGGCTTATGCTAGCTTACTATGCTGTATTCGGAAATACGCTGCTTAGTCACATAGTTCAGTTTTTATCGTGCACGATAAAACAATGTGCTGGGGTTTCGATAAGAGATAAGGCCCAGAGCCCCTCACTTTCTCAAAGAACGACAGAATGCACGCAGCTAGAGCTTCGTTGTGGTGTGTCTTGCTTCGGGAGCAATGGAAAGAGCAACGCGCAGTGTATAATAACAGGTATGGAGAGAGCCATTTGGATAGGCGAAATTGGAGATGGATCAGTGAAATCTCACGTTGGTGACAGTAATCCAATATGGTAATTAGATTGCTACAGTGGGATGTCGCGAAGAGTGCAAGCCCTAATGACAGTCCTCAGCTTCAAATAAGGCTGCCACAGTATTTATTCCCCGACCTGTCTCTCTCTGGAAGGGTACGCCCTAATTCATAACCGCACGCGCAGTATCTCGCTCTTGCATAGCATGTCAGATGCTACGGCTCGCTCCTACCCTTCGCAGAAGACTAGGATTGGTTACCAGGTGTCGCGCCATGTCTAGTCGCCAGGGCTGCTCTTCGTGCACTGAGGAATCAGGTTTAGTGTGCTGCAGTATGCATATATACAGTACTTTGAAGACCCAATCAGCTACTACTTTTGATTTTCTGATGTTTGTTTCCCCCTTTATATTTTCTCGAATTATTCAAATCGAGTCTTCCATTCCTTCCTTCCTTTTTATTCTTTTCCCATGCCTTTTCTTACCCTCGTCACACCCCCCCTCCCTTTATTCACGAAGGAATTATCCCCCTCCCCCCACACATTTACAGCTGCCTCGTTTCTCTAGACATATTCTCAAGTCCCCTTCAAGTACCGTTCCTGTCTTCCATTCTTTTCTCCACCATGACACTCCTCGAGGTGGTACAGCGTATCGTTGGGCCGTGGCTCATGCTAGCTGATTCCGCGTACTACCTGCCCGTCACCATCGTGAGCCTCGTCCGGTCGGGCACTTGGTCCACCCTTTTTAGCTGGAGCAAATTCCAGTCGGCCTGGTTTGGTCGCTTCTGGGGCTACATGGGACCGCAAGTGCGGAAGGGTGTCGAGCCCATTGTCGTTCCCCTCCTCAAAGGGCGTTTCAGCCACGGTCGCAAGCTCAGCGACGGCGAGGAGCTGTCCACTGCACCTCTGCCTGTGAGCGGAACCGTCATTGAGGTCGGCCCCGGCTCTGGCATGTGGGTTTCAGTCTTCAAGGAAATTGGCATCACGACTGAGGAGAGTGCCGACGGCACTGTTCGCCAGAGAAAGGGCGTTGCATCCGCATCCACTTCTGTGAGCACATCCGGCGGTATTACCAAGATTTACGG
This sequence comes from Sporothrix luriei, assembly GCA_021398005.1. Classification (NCBI taxonomy): domain Eukaryota; kingdom Fungi; phylum Ascomycota; class Sordariomycetes; order Ophiostomatales; family Ophiostomataceae; genus Sporothrix; species Sporothrix luriei. The sequence goes on along the minus strand of WNLO01000154.1, from coordinate 40,172 downwards.
CGTCGAGCCGAATGTGGGCGTGCATGATGCGCTGCGCCAACGCGTGCATGACGCTGGCATGGACGATGTCTACGAGATTGTGCCTGTCGGGATCCAGGATGTGGCCGCCACCTCGGACGCCATCACTTCCAACAGCGTCGATTGCGTTGTCACAATTCTGTGCCTTTGCGGCATTCCATCTCCGCAGCACAACATTCGCGCACTCTACGACTACCTCAAGCCTGGTGGTCGCATGTACGTCTTTGAGCACGTCTGCAATCGCAAGCACTGGTCCATCTTTCTGTACCAGAAATGGATCAACCTGTTCTGGCCGATCATGGTCGGCGGCTGCGAGCTCCAGCGCGACACCGGCCGCTACTTGCGCGACGCCGGTCCTTGGACGAATGTCGATTTGTGGCCACTTGGCGGCGAGTTGTGGTTCCAATCAGTTCCACATGTCGTTGGTGTCTTGACAAAGTGAATGCAAGAGGGCAATAAATATAAAATGCGAATTGGCGTCCACAAGCTTAGCGCAACTCAAGACGATATCCTGTTATTTCGACAACGTATGAAACTCTACCTATGTCCCAAATTCCCCTGTATGCTTTTGATATTACGCCATCGTCTCCTTCTTGTTACTCTTTCGTTTCAGCTTTGCCTTTCTTTTTGTCCACTTTCTTTCATCAATATGCATGTTACGTACCACCGTGCACTGCCGCATCAATTTGGCTCTGAGTCCACGCGGAGAACGCATAAGTGTCTTTTATGTGTGTGTTTGTGCTGTTTTATATACCTAATACTAGCTATAGTCTGTCCTTGTGAATCTGACCATTTGTATTCATTTTGGTCATGTGGCCGGTATCGATAAGTCTAGAAGCGAGCCGTGACTGCCGGGGGCTTGTTGTCGAAGATGTTGTCAATCTCCTCCAAGATCTCAGGCGTCAGTTTCTTGTACACTGCCACCGCTTTCACGTTCTCGTAAACCTGCGCCGGACCACTCGCGCCCGTAATCGCCGAGCTGACATTGGGGTTCGCCAGCACCCAGGCGAGGGCCAGGACGCTCGTTTTGGTCTCGAGCCGGTCAGCAATGGGCTCAAGCTTGTTGACGTTGGCAATGATCGCATCCCACTGCTCCTTGCCCGTGCGCTTCCAGTAGCCCTTGACAAAGTCGATCTTCTCGTTAGCAAAGCGCGAGTCGTCCGGAATGCCGTCCTTGTATTTGCCCGACAGGATACCCTGTTTCATAGGTGAGAAGACGGTCAGGCCCAGCCCCGTCTCGCGATAGAGGTGCGCAAACTCCTGCTCGACCTTGGTGCGGTCAATGATATTGTACGCAGGCTGCTCCATTAGCGGGCCGACAAGGCCCAGTTTGTCGGCGTACCGCCAGGCCTGCGCGATCTCATCGGCGTTCCATTCGGAAGTGCCCCAGTACAAGACCTTGCCGGTGTCAATCAGGTGGTTAAAAGCACGGACGGTTTCCTCCATCGGCGTCTGACGATCGGGCCGGTGGGCGTAAACGAGATCAACGTAGTCCAGCTGAAGGCGCTCCAGCGACTGATTTATGCCCTCAATGATGTGCTTGCGCGAGAGGCCGACGTTGTTGCTACGATTGCTGCCAAAAGCACCTCCCCAGTAGATCTTCGTGGAGATAACGAGGTCGTTACGCTTCCAGCCATACTTGCGAATGGCTTCACCCATCACCACCTCGGACTCGCCATCAGAGTAGACCTAACGGTTAATAGCTGCGTATACCACGGAGCAAAACGCTCAAGTAAGGCGAATTCTTACCTCAGCAGTGTCAAAAAAGTTCACACCACAATCGTAAGCCGCCTTCATGCAGGCAAAAGTACCCTCTACAGTGAGAAACAGTTAGCAGGAAATCGGTCAGCATGCGCATCCACCCGGTACCTGTCAGAGAAACCACCAGCTCGGAACCGTCAAATATTAAACCGTCAACAATAACGTACCCTTGTCCACATGGCCACCGTAAGTCAGCCAGCCACCCAGAGAAATGGCCGAGACCTTGAGGCCGGACCGGCCCAGGAAGCGGTACTCCATCTCCGGAAGGCCGTCGGGTTTGGTAGCCATTTTGTATGCTTTGGTTGGAGAGATTGGTAACTGGTAAACAGGTGTCTTGATCGAACAAATGGGCGTACGTCGTACGGATGAAGTGATTTGAATTTTGTGTTTAAAATTGTACGTTTGTCCAGCCACTTCAAGGAGGGGCAGCCGCAGGCTTTATGGGATTGCGCCTTGCCGTGTGCCGTTCACTGTTTCTAACGTCCATAGCCAAGGCTGCCCTGAGTGCTTTTGGGAAGGCCTTCTACCTCCCGCCAAAATAGTGCCGGTGCCGGGGCCGTTCTGGTGCTGGATGGCCGTCTTGCTCACAAATCAAACCACAAAAGTGGGCACAGTGACGACAGAAAAGCAAAAGGTGGGGGAAAGAGAGGATAGAGCGATCCGAAGCGGGGGCGAAGGCCAAAACATGTGTACCAAATGGTTAATACCAACGGCACGAATCGAAAAGCTGCGAAGACAGGAAGGGAAGGAAACAAAAGACGAAGGATGCAAAAAGCGGGCCGTTGAGATTTCAATCCGCCAACGATATAAGAACAGCGAGCTTATTTCGGCAGCCACTTCCGGCGAAAAACAAGAAAGATAAGACAGGGAAAGGTACTCCGTACAGCGCGTGGTGAGACGGATCACGGCAGGTGCAAGACGTCTCTTACCGATGGCCTGCCAAATACGGAAGCAACAAATCGTGGGGTTAAGCCGCACGCCAAACGATCTACATCTCAATCCGTGGAGAGCGGCGCGTACAATCAGAAACATTTTGACCCACAGGAATTATAACTAAAATCGTCGTCAATCGAATGGCAATGCCAGCTACCTGACCTGTATCTGAAGATGATGTTCCATCCTGTCCCAGCTGCACCTTCCGTCAGTGTCTATGAACCGTTCCTTCCTTTTAGGATGTTGTCACAAACATTCACCAATGGCAGTCACGACTGGTAGCTCCTTCCCTTCCTGTGCAATACACGCGAAATTCACGGTTGTGCCTTCCAATTTGTTTATTTTGGCGTAAAAATGTCCGATAATTCTTCTTCTCGCGTTTTGAGAATCTTTTCCCTCCCAAGCTCTTCCTCTATTTGCATTTCAACAGCAGGGTTTCCCAGCATCGTCGCTGAATTTTTTGCACTTGCTGTACAAATTTGCACAAACTGTACGTCAACTAGACAAGGTATTTTGCCCTCTAACCAAATAGAAGAGCATTTTGTCCCTTTTGTTTTCTCCGTCACTGATTTTGAGAGTTGCAAATACATATTGACACATTCGCTGACGCTCGACGAGCAGCACAATCCATAGAATATGTCTTGGAACGACACTCCTGACGGCGGCCCTGCCACTGGCGGGTACGGCGGTGGCGGCGGTTTTGATGGCTTCAGCAACGATGCCAGAAACTACGCTGGTGATGCTGAATTCGGCGGAGGTAGTTTCGGTGACGGCGGCGGTGGTGACCGTGCCTGTTTCAACTGCGGCCAGCCGGGCCACAACAAGGCCGACTGCCCTGTTCCCCGCCAGTTCTCTGGCGAGTGCAATAGTTGCGGCAAGGAGGGCCATATGTCCAAGGACTGTCCTGGTGCCGGCCCCATGGTCTGCCGCCGCTGCAAGAAAGCGGGCCACATGGCCCGTGAGTGCAGCATGCCCGTGGTCTGTCCCCGCTGCGGCGAGGGCCACCATGTGTCTGAATGCTCCCTGCCCATGATTTGCCGCGTTTGCAGCGAGGAGGGCCATTTGGCCAAAGACTGCCCATCGGCTCCGCCTCGTGTCTGCAGCAACTGCCTGGAGGAGGGTAAGCCTATTCCGATACACGTTCATACGGTCCTATGTAGTCAGTAACGCATCTTCTAATCAACATTCCCTCCACCAGGTCACGAAACAAAGGACTGCAAGTCTCCCCGCAAAATCATCCGTGATGACGTTCCCGAAGAGGCCCCCGACAAGGCCCTGGAGATGATCCGCGCGGCTGCGGCAGAAAAGGACCTCGATGATGTCAAGGCAGCCTTCCTGATGTACGTTAAGGCCTGCCCTGATGTAACGTACGTCGAGATGGAACACATGTTCCGCAACGAGAACATTGGCGTCTACCTCATTGGTGTTGAGCGCAGCGACCTGTCCGTCACCCTCACGAACATGGATCTTCAGGGCAACCTGGATCGCAAGTACACCGTCACGTTTCGCTTCCAGGACAAGCCCTCGCGCCCCCGTGAGAAGTCCATCTGGCCTGCCAATGCCGAGGAGAACTTGGCCCGTCTGGCCAATGGTGGTGAACCCGTTGCCCGTGGCATCCCGTTGTGCTTGAACTGTCGCGAGCTCGGCCACATCTCGCGCAGCTGCCCCAGCGAGCGCATGGAAAACACGGAGCATGCTTCTGTTGCTTGCCAGAACTGTGGCAGCGAGGGCCACCGTCTGCGTGATTGTAAGGAAAACCGACTTCCTTCTCCACGACCACGCTCGATGATTCCCTCAAAGCAGCACTAACTCACATCTAGGCAAGGCTCCCCGTGTCGACAAGTTTGCTTGCCGTAACTGTGGCCAAAGCGGCCACAACTCCAAGGAGTGTAGGTTCAAGACAATCAGTCTTCTTTTTCCACCTCCGTATATTATCTTTGAAACTAACTTTTTTCTCTCGTTTCGTAGGTACCGAGCCCCGTTCCGCTGAGGGAGTTGAGTGCCGCAAGTGTAGCGAAAGTAAGTAACCTCACTTCCCCTTGCGTGGGATTGTGTAGCGTTTTGAGCCGACAGCTGACAGAGGTCAAGCTGGCCACTTCTCACGCGACTGCCCTCAGGGCGGCGGTGGCGGTGGCTGCCGCAACTGTGGTCAAGAGGGCCACAAGGCCCGCGATTGTACGGAACCACGCAAGATTATGTGCCGCAACTGTGACCAGGAGGGTCATACATCTCGCGATTGTCCGGAGCCCCTCAACATGGAGAAGATGCAATGCCGCAACTGCGACGAGTATGGCCACATGTCCAAGGACTGCCCCCAGCCTCGCAACAGTACGTCGACCCGTCCCTTTTGTTCATTTTACCTTTGACCTTGCCATACTAACTGCGAATACTCATTACACAGTGGAACGTGTTCGCTGCTCCAACTGCAACGAAATGGGCCATTTCCAGTCCAACTGTCCGGGGATCAGCAGTGGCGGTAACGGCGGTTTCGATAACGGCTTCCGCGGCGGTGATGGCTTTGGCTCTACCGTAGATATCAGCCAGGGTGGTGGCGGCGGCAGTGGGTGGTAAAGTCCATGGCTACCCACAAAACCTGTCGGTGCATCTCGCGTTATTGTGGTGAACGATGTCGACGACGACTGTGAAGAGGTCGGTGAAGGAACAGAAGTTATTGGATTGCCGGAACAATGGCAACCGATGCCTACAAGGAAGGTGTGAAGGAGGGACGATGTTTTCGAGAAAAAGTAAAAATACCAGAAGAGAGGTCGTATGTACTTAAAACGTTACTCTATGTAGTCTCACCTACTTCGTGTTATTGTTTTGTTCGCCTAAGCTGACACAGATGTATCTAAAAGTTCCCTCGGCCAGATATGATTGTTGCCTATTCTTAATTACCTCGAGACCCCAACGCCAGATGCTCTCAAATACGAGGCGGTGTAATGCAATACTCCGCACTCCGTAATTATGTGCCTTCGCCAGGAGGACCACGGGGGTCAACGAACGGCCAATGGTGGCCAAATAATTACTCGGTAGCACTTTCCCTTTCAGAGTTTTAGGGGGTGGGATGGGGGCTAAGTGGGGTCGTCTGCAAAGCTTTCCAGTCGAACCACCGTGTCTCGCCAGTGACGTGGGGCCAAAAGGCCCCTTAACAGCCCGTGCTTGTTCCTGTGGTGCCTGGATTTGATCTTATCTTGATTGTTTGATATAGTGTTGCTCCCTATTTTTGGAAAGTTCTCTTTCAACACCACTCTGCACAATCGTTTCGGCTCCCGACCCTTCTCCAGTCTAAGCGTCCTGGGAGTGACTATTCCTTCCTGTCCCTCACCTCCCCGACAAATTAATCCGTGTGCGAATGTTGACCTGAGGCCACCTATTATCTCTCCAATCGATGCTCAAGGCTTCGCCTAGAACCCCTTTTCAGAATATCCAACATGGCGTTAACCGCTTCCCCGGTGACAGCGTCCTCGCTACAAGCTAACAGCAACGGCGTAACGGCAAGAGTCAAGACCGCTGCTGTGTCTAACGATATAAAGCCAAACGACAAGGCCAATGGCGAGTCGAGGGGTGCCGCTCCTACCAACCCGATTGAAGCGCAAGCAACATATCGCGACTTTTTCTGGACATACACTGAGGAGCCACACCGCTCACGTCGACTCGCCATCATCAAGGCACATCCGGAAGTCGTCAAGTTATGTGGTCCCGAGCCTTTGACCAAATACGTTGTTGTCGGTGTGGTGTCTCTACAGATTGGTCTCGGTATTGCCTTGGCCAGTGCAGGCTACGGCTTCTTCTCGTGGCCGTTCTGGGCCGTTGCGTATGTCTTTGGTGCGACGGCCAACCAAAACCTGTTCCTGGCCATCCACGAGATCTCTCACAACCTGGCTTTCCGTTCACCATTGGCCAACCGCCTGCTCGCGATCGTGGCCAACCTCCCGATTGGCATCCCCTACAGCGCGTCCTTCCGTCCCTACCACCTGACGCACCACAAATCGCTCGGCGTTGACGGCCTCGACACAGACTTGCCGACCGCTGCTGAGGCTTTTGTTCTCGACTCGATCCTTGGCAAGGCCTTCTTCTGCACCTTCCAAATCTTTTTCTATGCACTGCGTCCCATGGCCGTCATGCGCATTCCCTTCACCAAAATCCACGCTCTGAACGTCGCAGTTCAGGCCGTCTTTGACTACGTTCTCGTCAAGTCATTTGGCGTGCAGCCACTCCTGTACCTCCTGCTATCATCGTTCCTCGCCGGCTCACTGCACCCGCTTGCCGGCCACTTCATTGCCGAGCACTACGTCTACGACACCGTCACACCGGAGGCCAGTGACCCGTCCAACGGGATCCCCATCCCCGAGACCTACAGCTACTACGGACCACTCAACATTTTCGCGTATAATGTCGGCTACCACAACGAGCATCACGACTTTCCCGCGGTGCCATGGACGAGGCTGGAGCGACTACGGGCCATGGCGCCTGAATTCTATAACAGCCTGCCTCACCATGTCAGCTGGACATACGTGATCTGGCGTTTTATCTTCGACGACAACGTCGGGCTGCGGTCCCGGGTAAAGCGCAAGACAGGTGGTCGACTGGTAGGTGGTGCCAAGATCGCGGAGTGGACAGAGACCGAGGTCCAGGCGTAATGGGATCGATTTAACAGAAAGGGGTATATTTGGCCGCCTGTGTGGCAATTCGTAGCCACAGCGTGGTTTTGATTACGACTGTCAAAAGTATGAATAAAACGAGACGACGGCTTACAACACATTGACACTGTTATTCTTCAGCGTCAATATGTATATATTAATAGAAATCGATTAGAAATCGATTTGTTTCCACGCTAATACAACACGATATTTACGTATCCTCTTACTGTCATGTTGGATTTAAACGATATTGCAGGACTTATGCTGAATTTGGAACTATTTCGGTTTCTAACCATTTTTTTTTCAAAAAAAAAAAAAAAAATTTAGAGTTCACGTTAATAAATTCTCATTATTTCTTTTGATCATTACCCTATCGCTTAAACTCAGATCATGGATGAAGAATCGTCTACACCTTCTATCAAATCATGCACTCCATGACGACTTGGTCTATAACTCCTCATGAAGATGCTCACCCTCGGCCGCCACTGGCCGATCGGGCCGCCCACTGTCCTTGTGCAGGTCGACGCCAATCTTGCCCCGCCACTTCTGCCACAGACCCCAGAACTCCTTCTCCATACCTGACTCCATCTGGTCCGGCAGCACAACAGCGTACTCCACGTAGAGATTGCCAAACTCGGTTTTGTGGTATACGCTGTCACCGTCCTCGTGCCACACGGGCATGCCCTCGCCGGGTATAGTGTCGACATGGCCCGGTTGCACGACTTGGCCACGTGAGCGCTTCAGCTCGACAACGTGGCCGTCAAGGTGTGTCAGGTTTCGCGTCCAGTCACCCATCCACGCCTCGCGCAGCGAGATCACCTCCTTCCAGAACAGATCGTTGCCGCGACGGCGGAAGAAAGCACCGTCAACATGGTCTGGGTTGTCCTCGGGCGTCGGCTCCTTCTCACCCAGGGACACAATCAGGTCGCCGGCGACGTAGTCGGGACTGGCATCGGCCTCGTTCTCGTAGACAATGCGCGCGTCCTTCGCGATGCCGCGCTGAATGGTCACCGAGACGGGCGTCGGCCGGCGCACAACGCGCTGGCCTTGGCACACGGGACACACATGCTTGACGGACTTGCCACGGCCGCCGCAGCGGTCGCAGTGCATCTGCACCTGCTGGAACATGCCCGGTGCCAGCTGGTGCTTCTGGATGACCACACCGCGCCCTTGGCACTTGTCGCACGTGTCCACCACCTTATCGGCAGCGCCCGTACCATCGCAGTGCTCGCAAATCTCCTGCTTGTCCCAGTGGAACTCGACGGTTTGGCCGTTGTAAAAATCGCGGAGAGAGATCTGCACCTTGAGCTCCAGGTTAGGGCCACGGCGCTCGCTCGCCTGCCCAAAGTGGCCGCCGCCGCCAAAGAACCGGCTGAAGACGTCAAAGGGGTCATGGTGTCCGCCGCCGCCGCCCTGCTGCTGGTGGCGCTTCAGACCCTCGTGGCCATGCTGGTCGTAGATCTTGCGGGTTTTGGGGTCAGAAAGGGCTTCGTATGCTTCGGAGACTTCCACAAACTTTTCTTTTGCGGATTCATCGCCACTGCAGATACACATTAGTTATGTCTGACTGAAGAACAGAAGTGTGCGGGGAGACAAGTGTCGGGATACTGACGGATTCTTGTCCGGATGGTACTTCTTCGACAGCTGGCGATAGGCCGACTTGATTTCGCGATCACCGGCGTCGCGTTTTATTCCAAGGACTTTGTAAAAGTCTTCGGTACCGAGAACAAAGTGTAGTAATGACAGCAGTACCAGAAGCACTGCATTTCCGAGTAACCTCATGGTGAAAAGCGGATAGAGGTGTGTCGTGAAGTCGGTTGTCGCAAAGGAGGCAAACGGTGATTCAAAAGGTCGAGAAGGAACAGGCTTGGACTGTGAGGAAGCGGCAAGCAACGGAACAGAACGGCCCAAAGGTAGACGCAATAAATCGAGACAAATGAAATTTAAGGAGAGACACGAAGAAAATTCTGTGAAAATCAAGAAAGCGACCTGTCCAAGTATCACGGAGCATGTGAGGTTGAAGTTGCGGAGGGTTCAAGCAGACACGGGGGCGAGAATACAGCGCTGCAGCTCTAGTAGCCACCTATTCCTAATCGCCAAAAGCCAAAGTGTTATCAGTGGCAATTAATCGCCAGGGGTCTTGCCTTATCGGCAAGGCGCGTTGATGCGCTGAGGACCCACTCGCTCTCCGAAGTTATGGAACCGGCAGAATAATTTTGCGTTATCGATAAGCCTTGCGCTAGAGCCGGAGCGCCTATCTAAACATGATAGCCACAAGTGGCTGTCGAAGGCGCATCCTGATCGAGCTTAATCCACGCATTGCCCGGTTTACGTAGGCATACGACTCGCCTTGGCCTGGCCTGCATTTCTACGATGTGTGCTAAACGCTACGCGTTTGTCGGCATGGGCGGCGACGAGACGGAGGATGTGGCACCGACAAAATCAGACCGCGGTCGCGGAGGTCGACGAGATCGTGATAGAGATCGCGACCGACATCGCGACCGGGAAGACAAAAAGTCACGACGGTCGCACCGCAGTCGCTCACGGTCGCGGTCGCCCCGACGAAGCACGACAAAGTCCTATACCAGTCGATCGAAAACGAGCCGACGCAGCGACCGCGACCGCGACGCCAAAGACTTTGATGACCGCTGGGGTGACGAGGAAGCACCTCCGTCCGACGAAGGCGAAGGTGTAGAAATAGGTGGAGAGGCTGACGACTTCCAAGAGTCGGCGCGGAAGCGTCTCAAGATAAGCCACCGGACGTTTCAAAACCCTGACGCCAACGACGAGGACAAGGGAAAGGAGGCGGATAGAGACGCAAAAAGCTCAAAGTTAGACGCAGAACACCTTGACATCGACGACGCGGACCTGTCGGAGGGCACACGCGAGGAGCTGGCAGCACAACGTGACCGCGCTGAGCGCGAGGCGTTTGCCGAGCGATTGAAAGCGCGCGACGATGGCCGATCAAGAAAAGACAAGGACGCCAACCGAGGCTCTTCGCGACAACAACTGGGAGATGATATCAGTGAGCGGAGCGAAGCCATGCCTGAGCTGCGGCAGAGGGCCCGCCAAGAATACCTTAAGAAGCGCGAGACAGAGCGGCTGGCCCTGCTGCGTCGACAGGTGGCCGAAGAGACAGAAGAACTGCGCAGCGGCGTTCCACTGACGGCACGCGAGACGGCTGAGTTTGCGAAGAACCGCGAGATCTTGCGGCTGGCCGAGGAGCGGCTGCGCATCGACGACCATCGCGATGGCTACGTTATGCCCGAGGACTACATCACAGAAAAGGGCAAGATCGACCGCCGGCGCAAGGAAGACGCACTCTACAAGCGCTACGTTGAGAAGGACGCTTACGGCCAGGAGAAACACACAACCGAATACGAGGACTGGGAGCGTGAGCAGACAACCAAGGCCAAGGCACAGATCCAGAGCCGCGAGCGCGTCGACGCCGGCGAGTACGACTACATTCTGGACCAGGACCAGTACATCCAATGGTCGCTGGACTCGCGGATGCCAGCCGAAGGCGCCGGAGCCAACGGCAAAGCCCTGACTAAGGAGCAGCAGTTTCTGCAGGCGCAGATTGACGCAGCCGAGAAACGCCAGCTGTCAATCCAAGAAACGCGCAAGTCGCTGCCCATTTACCAGTATCGCGACGAATTCCTGGCGGCGCTGGAAGAGCACCAGATTTTGGTCATTGTTGGCGAAACAGGCAGTGGCAAGACGACCCAGCTGCCGCAGTATCTTCACGAGGCCGGCTACACTAAGAATGGCCTAAAAGTTGGATGCACGCAGCCACGCCGTGTCGCCGCCATGAGTGTGGCAGCACGTGTTGCCGATGAAATGGGCGTCAAGGTCGGCAGCGAGGTCGGTTATGCCATCCGTTTCGAAGACTGTACGAGCGAGAAGACGATCCTCAAATACATGACGGATGGCATGCTGCTCCGCGAGTTTCTGACGGAGCCGGACCTCTCGAGCTACTCTGCCATCATGATCGACGAGGCCCACGAGCGCACGGTGCACACTGATATCCTGCTGGCCCTTGTCAAGGATCTGGCCCGCGAGCGGCCTGACCTCAAGCTGCTTATTTCTTCGGCCACGATGAACGCCGAGAAGTTTGCCACTTATTTCGACAACGCACCCATCTTCAACGTTCCCGGCCGTCGGTACCCTGTCGACATCTTTTATACCCCGGCCCCCGAGGCCAACTACCTTCTGGCGGCCGTCACGACCGTCTTCCAGATCCACACCACGCAGCCCAAAGGTGGCGATATTCTTGTCTTCTTGACGGGCCAGGACGAGATCGAGGCTGCTGAACAGCAAATCTCGGAGATCTCTCGAAAGCTGGGCAACCGTGTCCGAGAGCTCGTCGTGTGCCCCATCTATGCCAACCTGCCGTCCGAACTGCAGGCCAAGATTTTTGAGCCCACGCCCGAAAATGCCCGCAAGGTCGTGCTGGCTACGAACATTGCCGAGACAAGTTTGACCATCGACGGCATTGTGTACGTCATCGACCCGGGTTACGTGAAGGAAAACGTATATAACCCGGCCACTGGCATGTCGAACCTCGTTGTTGTTCCTTGCTCCCGGGCCTCGGCCAACCAACGAAGTGGCCGAGCCGGGCGTGTCGGGCCTGGCAAGTGCTTCCGTTTGTACACCAAGTACGCGTACATGAACGAGATGGACGAGAGCACGACGCCCGAAATTCTGCGGACGAACCTCAACGGTGTCGTGCTCCAACTCAAGAGCTTGGGCATTAACGAGCTCCTTGACTTCGAGTTCATGGATCCTCCGCCCACCGAGGCCCTGATCGGGGCGCTCAACCAGCTCTTTGCTCTCCAAGCGCTCAACCACAAGGGCGAGCTCACCAAAGTCGGCCGTCAGATGGCCGAGTTCCCAACGGATCCCATGCTGGCCAAGGCTGTTATTGCGGCAGGCAAGGAGGGCTGCGTTGAGGAGGTCTTGTCCATTGTGTCCATGCTGAGCGAAGCTTCGGCCCTCTTCTTCCGGCCCAAAGACAAGAAGATCCACGCTGATAGTGCCCGCGCCCGCTTCACCGTCCAGGAGGGCGGCGACCATTTAACGCTTCTCAACATCTGGAACCAGTGGGTTGACAGCGATTTCTCGCCCATCTGGGCCAAAGAGAACTTCCTACAGCAGCGCAGCTTGACGCGCGCTCGCGATGTACGCGAGCAGCTGGCTAAGCTGTGCGAGCGCGTTGAGGTCGAGCTCTCGTCTGTTGGCGCCTCGCACATGGTGCCCATCAAGCGCGCTCTGACTGCCGGTTTCTTCCCCAATGCGGCTCGCATGCAGCGCGATGGTGGCAGCTACCGCACCGTCAAGAGTGCCACCACCGTTTACATCCACCCCAGTTCGGTGCTTATGGGAGCTGACCCTCCCGCGCGCATGGTCATCTACTTTGAACTGGTGCAGACGACTAAGGAATACATGCGGTCCTGTCTTCCAATCGAGCCTAAGTGGCTGTCGGAGTTGGCACCGCACTTCCACAAGAAGAAGGACATGGAGGCACTTGAGGAGAAGAAGATGGCCAAAGGACGGCACCATGCGAAATGAATACACGTGTAGACAGCCGTATCATATTCATGATCATATTTGTACATAGAAATGAAATGCAATGGAAAGCGCAGATAACCAGCGAATGGTATTGTAAAAGAATAAACACACACACACGCTAACAGAGTAGCAAACCAATTATCCATGATTTCATGAGATCCATCAAAAGAATAAAAACCACACAAACGAATCAGATCCAAAACAAATCTCGAACCATTTCCATTTCCGTCATAAGTCGTTACCAAAGTGCAAGAAAATCAAAAGAACATAGCGATAGCCGCAGAAGATACCCCAGTTCAGTTTGCCCAACTCCGTCGTCGCTTCCGAGCATCGTTGCCGTCGTAGCCATCTCGGTCAAACACGAAACCGGTGCCCGGGTACTCCACGGGGGTTGCCCGATCGCGGTCTCGCTCTCGACGTCGGTCATTTCTGTCGCGGTTTCGACCACTGTCCCCGTCCCTGTTACTGTCTCGCCAACTACTGCCTGCATACGTATTTCGTCGTTTGCGTTTCTTCCCATCGTCGTCGTCTGACAGACGATCGTCATGGTCCGCCAAGTCTCGGCTTGAACCACCTTCATGGTCGTGTGACAAGCCCTCGAGCACGCCTCCAATCAGCCCAAGGAGACCAGGCTGGCCGCTCCCGCCACTGCCCCTGCTTGCACTGCCGATACCATCAAGAATGCCTCGTACAGCATCGGCAAACGTGTCGACACCTCCGGTTGAATCATTGCTTATGATGCCCCACTGGCCACGCGCATGCCATCCATCTGGCCGTCCATCAGGGTTCCGGTACTCAAAATCGCCGCGCCGGGAGGTGAAGCCATGGCGGCCCGAATGTCCCACACTGGGGCCATCAAGGGGTCGACCCTGCGAATCAAACCGGTCTGGCAGCTCCTCCACGGCATCGTCGTCATCGGCCTGCCGACGGCGGCTGTCATCAGCCAACGCTGGCGCTGGAGAGGGAGACGATAGTTTCCGACTGCCTTGATCGACTACAGAGGTACTTGGTTTGGTCGGGCTGCGCTCCCGGACTTCGGCATGATGGCGGCGCAGAGTGCGCGATGATTGAGGCGACAAAGGGGCAAAGCCCACAGCCTTGGTCTCTTCGTGGGAATCTTGCGGTTTGGCAGGAAGATCCTCGATGTCATTTACAGTATCTACAAAATGTCAGTACTGTGGCTTGACGACATAAAAAGGGGGTGGCAAAGAGAATCCGTGAGACTAACTCAAAGGAACGGCAAAACTCACATGATCACCATCGTGGGCGGCCGGCTGGCGGGAGTCGAGAATCGTGCTGTCGTTGCTTCGGCCATGGCTACGACCAGAGGCATTGGGGTTGTGATCGACATTCGCGCCTGGTGCTTCATACACGTTGCCGGCTGGTGGTGGTGGCGGACCGGGCGGAGGAGGAGCTTCTGTTGCTAGACCAGGGCCAGGTAGAATCGGACCTTCTGGAGGAATCTCCAACGGTTCGGCAGGAATCGCAGCCGGCGTGGATGGGTATGAGGCCGGGTAGGGAGCAGGTCCAGGGACAGGGCCAGACGAAGTTTCATGAGGGATCGGGGCGCCGCCTTGGACATCAGCAGCATGTCGTGTTGGGGGCGGGCCAGGCGGAGGCGGGTAGCCGCTGTAGTCTGCGGGGTTATATGGAGCATAGGAATCATTCAGGTTGGTTGTTGCAGTATTTGGGTGCTGCATCAAACCCCCTGTGTTACCAATGGGAGGTCCGCTGGTAGGAGCAGGCGGATAAAAGGCGCCTCCCGAAGCATGGGGTGGCGAGGGTGGCCGACTGTTGTCGTAGTCATCGTAGTAGCCGTCATACGCTTCGTCATCATCACGGTGGTCTGCAGTCAAGCGCGTTAGCTGCTATTCGGAGATCTTGTGGAAACACAAACGGAGGGCAAATTACTGACGTCTGTGGCGTTGTCTACGTCCGACACCATCATCACGGTCATGGTCGCGGTCGAAATCGCGTTCATGATCACGATCCTGCTCGCGGTCTCGGCGATCACGCCTGTCTGCCTGCTCTTCCTTCTTCTTCTTGCTGTCGCTATACTTCTTGATGCCGATGGCAGCCGCCGCGGCAGCAGCACCAGCGGTGGCCAGGCTGCGAAGACGAGATCGGCTGCGTTCGCGTTTCGATTTACGATCGCTGTCGACGTCTGCGTCGGCGTCGTCACTTTCGTTCATATCACGGTCATTGCGAGAGTGCCAATGGCGTCGTTGTGCCCGTCGGTCATCACGCTCGCTCGCATCCGCAGCACTATCGTAGCTACCACGGTGGCCAATGATGGCACCACCTCCCGCTGCGGCGCCCGGGTCGGTATACAGCGGCTGGTCACCGTATTCAACCAGTCCTAGCTCGGGGTCAGCACCTGAAGGTGGGTAGGGGGTGCGCGTGGCGCCGGAGAGAGGTGGTGGTGATTGAGACGGAGCGGCTGACCTGTTACGCGAATGAGACCGTGAGCCTCCACCGTGGCGGCTGTGGCGGTCGTCTTCGGAGTACGGGTCGTCCGAGTAGTACGCGGCCTCTTTCTGCTCGCGCTCCAGCTGCTTCTTATCTTTGTGTTTGTCGTAAAGCTTTTTGGCCGCGGCACCGGCAAGGGCGGCACCCGCTATTTCAGCGCCTGTGCGCAGTCGCGAGTGCGATCGTGCCTTGCCCTCACGTTGGCGCGACTTGGAGCGGAAATGGTGTACCAGGCCGGCCACAGCTGCGGTGCCCGCAGCGACCTTGGCCACTGAGTGCGAGCGGCTCTTGGTTCCGGCGCGCGATACCGAGCGACTGCCATGGCCATAGTCCTCCTCGCCGCTGCTGTACCGACGCAGGCTGCGACCACGGTTGCGCTCTTCCTTGTCGATGCGGTTCGACTGGATGTACTTGGCCGCACCGGCCACAGCAAGTGCGGCTGCCGCCAGGCCCAGGCCCGTCTTAAGCTTGGAGTGGTGGCGGCTGGCAGACCGTGACCGGTTACTACCGCCCCGTGAGCGCGACCGACCGCGGTAGTCCCCATCGTTGTCGCCAAAGCGCTCGTTGTACGCACTGTGCGCACGCTTGAAGACTTCGGTGCCCAGAGCACCCAGGGCCGCGCCGGCTAGGACCTTACGGCCACGGTGTTCAGGCAACTCGCCAGTTTGGGTGTTGCGACGCGAGCCCATCAGGGCACCAAGGCCTGCACCGGCCAGCGCACCCTCGGCAAGATGGAGGCGATGATGGTTATCGGTGGAAGGGGATCTCTCACGACGGATCACTGTTGTTTTCTTGACGTAGTAACCACCACCGGAATACCCGTCGTCGGAGGCATAGTCACGACGATCGCGATGGTGACGGTGGCGACGGTCGCGGTCATCGCCATAGCCACCGTCGCGCCGCCCGTAGCGCTCGACGGCCACTTCATCGTCGCCCCGGTACGGCCCGAGGTCGCGACGCTCTCGGCGTTCGTAATAGTACTCGTCCCCTTGGCGGGAGTCCTTTCTGTCTCGGTCACGGTCGCGGCCTCGTTCCCGGTCACGGTCCTTCTCACGGATTACAACGACGCCCGGTTGCTGGCGGGGTACAATGATGGGAGCGGGGGCCGGTGCCTCTTGATGGATGACAATAGGCTGTGGTGCGGCCGGAACTGGCTCGTAGTACTCGGTCTCCCGGTGCCAGCGCTCGACATTGCCGCCATAACCATCATCGCGGCGGTCTTCAGAGTAACTTTCGACAACAATCTGGTCATCGGTGCGTCGTTGGAGGCGGGTCTCACGATCATTGCGACGGTCGTCACGGTCGCCACGGTCAACCCGGTCAATTTCCTTGGTCTTTTCATAGACAACACGGCTCCCGCCGTCACGGCCACCATACTGATCACGGTCACGCTCGGAGCGCCGTGTTGTTTCGGTCACTTCAAATGCGGACCGCGGGCGCTCGGGCACGTAGTCGCGACGGTCCGCATCGAGAAGGTTGTTGGACGAGCGCCGTGCAGGCTTGTCGTGGCGGGAACTGGAGTCGTCTTCGTAGCGTTCCGTCGTGCGCTCTACGCGCTCCACACGGTCGCCACCGCTGCCGACCTTGTAACGGCGCACAGTGGTCTTCTTGTAGCGGTCATCGTCGTCTGACGAGTAGGCCGTGTCGCGGTCACGGTCACGCCGGTACGAGCTTTCGTAGTACTCGGTCTCCGGCATTGTGGGCAAGCTGGTTTAAGGCCAGAGGTTTTTGCAGCCCTCCAGCACCGAGCGAGGGGGAGGCGGCTTGTATTTTCCACCCGGAGGTACGAGGCAAGAAATAAATGGATAAATGGTAGCAATTAAAGTTGTATCTGGCAGATGTCAGGATGAAGATCGTAGATTATGTCTGACTTTTGTTTGTTTGCGTGCGATTTGCGTATCGCGGGATCTGACGTCAAATGTGTATGGAGGTGGGGGAGGGGAAACGAAGGCTTTGGGAGGGCCGGGAAGAGAGGGAAAGTGGAAGAGCGAAGGGAAGGTACGGGATAAAACGTTGGGAAAATAGAGAGGCAGGAAGTACGATTTATGGTTGCGACGCCATTGCGGGAGGCTCTGGGACAGAGACAAGGAAGGGGAGAGGGAAAGAGAAGGCTGGGCACAGCCGCTTGTCGAGTCAGCAGCGAGTGTTCATGTAAGAATGGCAGAACGGTGGGCTACAGAACAGTGGGCTGCATGCTGGTGGACTGGGGGGTTCGGATTGAGGGGGGAGGAAGGCGGGCGGCTGAGAATACAAGGCAGGCAACTAACTAGCGGGGCAACACAGGGCCAAAGTGCAACTACGCAAAAGGCGAGACCAGAGAGGAAGGAACTTGGGAGAAAGGTCTATGATCCAGTGTGGACTGCCTTGCCCAAAACGCTCCCAACGCAAGACAGCCAAACGAGGTCATCTTTCCTGCTAGATGTCTCAAGACCCCCTGATTCTAACTGTTTCCGTGCGGCAATCTACTCGAGAGCAAAAGAATCACCCTAGACCGTTGACAGAACTTTATGAATCCGAGTTGGATGTGGGAGGGACAAAGAGCCGTGTGACCAGTTAGGCACAGGTGATCATGACAGGATGGTGGGTGGCACCTGCCTTTTGCTGCTCACCTGTTTGTCCTGCCCTCGATTGCTCTTGCCTCTCATTCGGAAAAACGGAGACAAAATCTTCACAGTGGCCAGAGACAGTCTCGATGACAGGTTAAGGTAAAGCTTGCTCTGTTTGGTATCTTACGAGCTGTCGAAGCATCTGGAAGCCACGCATCCGGCACCTTCGGTTTTGTCAAACCCTACGAGGAATGGCACACTGTGGTGTTCCAAAACTTCGTCATCGTCCCCATGGAGGGGTAAACAAAACGAGCAGCCCCACTTGCCACCCCTGCAACAATGCTGCATGTAAGATGAAGGCTAACAACGGGCATCTGGAATTTACAGGGTAGGCGCCTCAAGAGACGGATTTCACTGGGAAGGTGCGACGTTGTTGTGCACGAATAGCGCACCTCTGCAGGAAATGGCCTTTTAGGGCTATAGGGCAGAAGCGATGGTGGGGCGGTGGCAGCAAAAGAGTAGATGACGCAGTGGCTTTTGAGACAAAAAGAGCAAAGTAATAGCAGAGCAAGAATAAGAACATAAACGTCGGCCAGCGGCGTGATTTGCAAGGAAACGGCCAAGAATAAAAAATGTTGATAAAACACGTACACGTCTGGCGTGTTATAGAAATGTGAGCACCGTACTGGCGAAGCCTTATTCAACAAAACAACACTACATGGAGCAGCTTTCCTTTCTTTGGCGTCAGCTACAACAGCGTTGTGGTGATTGTCTTTCGCCGATGTTATTCCAAGGCCCCTAGCCCGTGTCTCAGTGTCAGTCTTAGTACGGTGGCGACGGCGGGAACGGCACGAGCATAGAACGGCGCCAAATTCTTTGTTCTCAAAGACAGGTCACTGATCAGAGCCGTTGGCTTTCATCCCTTGGATCATTGGTACATGCTAATCGGTGCGCTAAAGACTTACGGATGGTACTTTTCTTTTTGTAGATCCGGGCCATTTTATTTTGTCAACATTACATTTTTTACAAAAAAATAAAAATAAAAAACTTACGAAAGATCTGGAAATGACAACTAGTATCCATCAACATAGCCATGCCATTGACATTTTACATTTTTTCAACGCATCTCAGTTGTTTATATTGTCCTGTACGTTAAATGGATTGTCGATGTAAAATCAAGGTAAAAATGAATCAAAAGGAGTTTGAATAACCCAGACGGTTAAAGAAGTTAAAACAAAAAGAAACGAAAGAAGCAGTCTTTCATCGACAGAGTTCCATAAGCTAAGTCCATCAAATGGTATGCCGACTAGTTCTGCAGCCACCAAAAGGCCGGCGAAGCACCGGCTGCCCGCTTGTCCACCTTGGTCGTGGTTGGCGATGGAAAGTTGTATGAACTCGTACCAGCGGACGGCGTGGGCCCAGTTGAAGCAACTGTACCGGCAGTTCCGGTGACGAGGACTGGGGGACTGGTGCCTGTGGGGACAATACGAGCGGCCGTGGCGGCAGTTCCAGTTCCGGTAGGGTGAGGCTTGAGTACCGTTTTGGCTGAAGTTGGCCATCCCGTTTTGAAAGGCGGTGCAGCTGGCGCTGTTCCGGTGCCAGTGGCAGTACCACTGGGTTGGGCATCACCCAGGCCCAGATTCCGGCGTATCATTTTGGTAGGCGGCTCGCCTGGATGAGGGAACTTGTTAGTAAGTAATTAATGCGTTGCGCCTAGTAATAATGTGGAGACATACCCTTGCGAGCAGGCAGGCGCCGATCGTAGGGTGCAGGCGCGGCAACAGGTGCCGGAGCCGCGGCCACGAGGCCTAGAAACAGAAGAGACACAACGGAGAGCTTCATGATGTATTGCTTGCCGTGATAGGAACTTTACTTACCGCAAGATTTCTACCTGGTCAATGAAGGGCGAAAACCCACAAGAAACGGGAAGAGAACCTTGAAGCTTTATACACAAAACACAAAAGGGCATCTTGCCGTCATACCCTGTTGGATATTGGTTCCTTAGACAGTATCCTCTTGTTCGACTTTATCAAATTCACAGGCATTCAACCGGGCAATTTGTCGCCGGCGCTTTGCGGAAAACCTCGTAATGCAGCTTGTATTGTAGACGGGACCGTGCAGGAGGAAGCTTCTATCAAAGATTGGGAGATGGTACAATAGGATATGAACGCTCGCGCTCATATTCATTCCTGGACGTGAACTACTGTTTGAGTAGCCCTTTTAATCATGTGTAAATGAATGGAGAGGGGGACTCGGTTTAAACACTTTTGGATTTAATTTAGCATGCATCGAAAGACGTGAGAATATTTCAAGAGACCGACACAATAGGATCATCGACTGAATAACGTCTTAGCCATATTCACAAGATTTAATGCCAATGGCTGCAACGACCTTCACATATGGAGATAACCTCCCGCGGGAGTCACAGCATTCCGCTCAGGTAAGTCAGGGCACGGCTACTCTCGTGGGTATTTCAGCGACATGTATAGTACGCACGCTTTAGCACGCAACTCTCTTTATAAAGGAAAAATCCTTGGCGGCGTTTAAATCCTTTATGATTATCCCGTCTTCATCTTCTCACGATCTATCGTGTCATCGACTTCTTGACAAAGCAGGTCGTTCTAAGCTCAATGGTACTCATATTGAGAGACCATCTCTATACGCTCTGGTTCCTGGCGGATCTTAAACGTGGATCTGTGAATCTCGGCATCTGTATCCGGTTTAAATTTCTGTTTGTTCTTGCGTACCTGGTGATTGCTTCCGGGTGCGCTCTTGCATTATAGTGTTTGAAGAAGCCGGTGGCTTGCCAAGACCCGCTGTTATTTGTCTAAATTTCTCCGGGAGAAGAAATGGTGCGAGTGAGAAGGAATAGTGAACCTTTGCTGGTGGGTTGGCATCTCGTGATTAGCTACCCGGATGAAGCCATTTGATGTGTGGGAAGGGTATCCACGATCGATATATGAGGAATTAAACTCATCACACTCCATAACTGATAAGGATCACAAAATGATCCTGATACGTCGGTGGCTGTTGTTCCTTTCTGCTATCTGCCGCTCACAAGTCTTGGCCCAGAAGTTGGGAAGGTTTTCATATTACCCGTCCGATGACAAACTGTGCCTGCGGAAGACAAAAACAAAAACGGATGAAAGCCACATTTCATCCCGCTGCAAGCAATAACGGTGGCAAATAACGTAGCTGTTGAATGAATTTTCCGACGGAAAAAAGGGGAATACAGGTGGCCATGATGGAAATAACGACAGGCCGGGTAGAATAGCAAAATGCGAATGGATTCTGTGCTTGATTGAAGACGCAATACAGCACATTGCTATTGACGATGTATATCAGCAATGTTCCTCAGTGCCCAAACCTCTACATGCTTTGACAGAGGATATTTTCCTTTCGCTAAAATAAACATATGACTTGTCTTAGAACGTGTAACGGAAACATTCCTCCTCTTGAATGGCATTATTGACCGGTCAGCTTCGGCCTTGTTGCTGGCCACCACATTAGGGTCACGAGCATAATCACCAGGAACCGTGACGCTACACAGCACCATCCTCCGTACAGTACGTGGGATACTCGCGCTCCATAATTGTGCACTACGCGTAGATGCGGCCAGGCTCGGCAAAGAACACCTACAGGCCGCTGCCCATGGACCAACGGGAGTTCGAACACACATTGTTAGACGGGATGGAAATAATGGTGGGAAGGCTGGCACTGCAGCCGCAGACACCCAGAAGATACCATAGTGACAGACGGCGTTGTTATGATGGTAGGCCATAACAGCCAGGCCTATGAACGCAATGGCCACGTTGAGCACCATCCGCGGCATACGATGATGCTTGAGGGCGTGCACGAATATCTACAACGTAGGTCCAGATCATGGAGAGTAGGTACGGAAGAGCGAATAGGAGGAATAACTTTGCGGCGGAGCAACCCATGGTCTACAGAATGACCTGATTGAAGTGGGCAAACGCACAGATGGACACAGAACAGCACAAGAATATGACGCCGTAGGCGCACAATGGCCACAGGATCGAATGGCGTACTGAGGTGGTCAGGATCTGTATCACCACGATCACGCTCGGTGCGGTCTAGAACAACTGCAGATCCTCGCGCGCAAAGGACCGGTCTTCCCACCAGAGAGCATCTCATAGGGGAACTGCAGCATGAAACGGTAGCCAATGAAGGCAAAACCAATGGTGTTGGCATTTTCAATGATTAAAATCCGTCGACAACCGGTGATATCGTATGCGCCATTCAGCTTGACGAGGACATAAGCCAACATGCTGCCAAACAGGTCCATCATGTACCGTAGAGCCACATTCTGCTTAACTTCGCACCGCTGGTACCAACCGCTGAGAAGTGGTCTTGTCGACGGTAAATTCCAAGGCACGGATGCACTCGAATGTGAAGCAAGAAGAGAAGAAAAGCGGCTGGTGAACAGAAACAAAACGGAGATACAAGACCTTTGCACATCAGATTATCAACACAACCACCCATTTCGACACATGCATGTCGGTCTTATATTCCGTACATCACACATTGCTTCTCTTTGGGTGCCAACACCAGCTTCTCTCCAGTTTTTTCTCAGGAACGGATGGGTTTGCGCTGGATTCAGGGCTTCTGGATTCATGGCCAGGGACCCGCGTTTGACACTACGCAGCCTTTTCCGGCGTGCCCAGACTGTTGAGTTCATGTGCCCTCTAAAACAGCCATTGAAAACACACCACAAGGAAGTTATCGATATCCAAGACGGCCTTACTTTGTACGGTCCCATGGTTCTGGATTTACGCTTTTCTCGGCTTCTTAATGGCGAAATAACTAGTCAGTTCTGTATCCCAACAAGCAGCTGGCTGGGTGGAGGGGTCGGGATTTGAACCTCTGGTATGATCACAAGCAGTTCGCAATCGAAAAGACGGGCAGGTTGGTTTTCCAAGACGTGATTCTCATCTGCCTCGTCAGATCACCACCTTGGTTCCCCTTATCCCCGCAAACAATGTACGTGGGTTCGTGTGTTGTGGTATCACTCGTGTTAGTGCTTAATGTATTGCACACTAGACCCGCGGTGGCCCGGTCATCCTCGGCCTTGGTTCCTGTTTCTCACTTTCAGTCGTTTTTGCTCTTTGGCCGTATTCGCACTTCCGGCTTTTGGACGCAACGGCAACCAACCAAATTTCCACGCCGATGCAACATTGGTTCGTCTCTATGAAGTCCTAGGAACCCGGGCCCGGCCCTTTCGTTCTTCGTACCTGTGTCTCGGGCAGTACTCTTGCATACCCGCGTTTATCTAACTCCACCAACCTTGGCTGTCACCACCCACCTTTATTCACTAATCTCCTCAATACCGCCGCCACTATCACAACAGCAATGTCTCACGGTCCTGTCAACCCGAAGACGTCAACGTCTTTGCCGTCGCCACCGTTTGCCCACCTCAAGGGCATCCCCAACTTCCGCGACCTCGGCGGCTATGCTGTGTCCAGTGAGAGCGGGGCGGGGAACTTTCGCCGAGGCTACATCTTCCGGTGCGGCGAGCCGACCAGCGCTACGCCTGAAGCCATTGACACCATCCGCAGCCTGGGCGTGACGCACATTTACGATCTGCGCTCGTTACCCGAAATTCAAAAGATGCAGTTGGCCGGCACGGGGCCCAAGACGGTTGACTGGGCCGGTGTGACGCGCGTTTTCACGCCTGTATTCCGGGCAGAGAGCTACGACCCCGTGAGTCTAGCCAGGCGGCACGCAGACTACCAGGACGAGAGCCCTAAGGGTATTGTCAGTGCGTACCGGGCGATTCTGACGGAAGGCGCGCCTTCATATGGTATTGTTTTGAGACACATTCTGCAGGATGCGCGGAAGGCAGAGCAGCGGGGCTTCATTATCCACTGCACGGCTGGCAAAGATCGCACAGGCGTTCTGGGGGCATTGCTGCTGAGCGTGTGTGGAGTACCAGACCAGGTAGTGGCCGAGGAGTACAACTTGACCGAGGCTGGTCTGGGCCAGTGGACCGAGCTGCTCGTTCAGGCCGTGCTTAAACAGGGTGCGGCCAGTGAGGCGGGTGCGCGGCACATGGTGGGGGCCCGGAAAGAGAGCATGTTGGATACTCTTAAGATGCTTCGAGAGGAGTTTGGCGGCGCCGCGGCGTACATGGAGAAGCAGTGCGGTCTGACCAAGGAGGAGATTGGTGAGATCAACGACTTTCTGGTGGTGAAGGAATGACTAGGCTGTCGAGGACTACGTCACATGCTTCACAACATTCTTTCAGGCAGAGTGTACAGTTAGCGTCATAGAAATTGAGAGCGTTATCGTCATACACCATATGAAAACTCACCGGCTTCCTTAAAAGCCGACGGATGCCATCAGGCAACTGGCTCGTACTGGGCCACGATTCACCAATGAGAGGCTCTTTTATGTCGACAAAACCTCATAACCTCAGTGTATGGCGAGGTCATCGGAAGTAGCAGGCGCTGTGAAAGAGACAGATGGACTGCTGCATGTCAAGTTCAGGTCAATAAGGGATGCATAGCAAGACCACATGGTATGTTGCCCGTCAGGGAGGTGTCGTGACTATATGAGTTTAAGGTGAGAGGGTGAGAGCCAAATCGTGGACAAGTTTTTGTAAGGTAATATTATTAACCTGCTTGCTTTGCTATTGTTTTTTTTTTTTTTTTTTAAAAAAAATTTACTTTGCTTGGATTAATTTTATTTAAAAAAATAACATCCAAGTGAGGTGCATATCATTTGTTGTCTGAAAATTTACTCATATCATTTTCGACATGGAGTTCAAGGGACAAATCTACTGGTACTATTTATGCCGGAGTGTTGACCAGTCGCTCCTTGTCCTCCAGGATCGGCACAACAGACCGTGATTCTTGGACCACACCGCTCTCGGCATCGAGACGCTGCTGTCTCTCGACGCGGCCCTCGCTCTTGGGGTCAAAGAACGCTGTATTAGTTAGTAGTGAACTTCTGTGGCTTCCTCATCACCATTAGGCTGTGTGTGTACGTACGCTTCTCGCCGAAAACGGTTGTCCGGATACCTCGACGGTTCTCCTTGTACGTGCCGGGAATGACGCGATGCACAGAGCAGCGGTTGTCCCAGAATGCCACGCTGCCCACCTCCCACTTCCAACGCACGTAGTGGTCGTCGGCCGAGTGTATGTGGTACTGGAAAAAGTCGAGCAGTTTGTCGCCCTCGACCTTTTTCAGTTCGGCGAAACCAGTCACAAAACCTGGATTAACATTGAGCGCCTTGAGGCCGGTGACCGGGTGCGTGCGCACTGCCGGATGGTGCGTGTCAATGGGCGGTCGGTTCGGGCCCACGCCCCATAGATCGATAATCGTGTCGTACTGCAGCCGGCTCGTGTGCACCGCGTGCAGCCCGTCGACAAACGTCTTCATGGCCTTGCTCAGTGCATCGTACAGGCCGTATTGCGAGATCCACGCCGTATCACCGCCCACAGCAGGGTGTTCCTCCATGCGTAGCATCGAATACGACGGTGGGTTGATTTCAAAGGACGTGTCGGCGTGAAAATCGCCAGACGGCCACGGCGTGTAGCTCAGAATGTCGCGGTGGTCCTCGGTACTGCCCTTGATCACGACATGGCGCACATCCTTCTGAGCCGGGTGTCGGTCCAAGATGCCGTAGTGCTCGAACAGCTCGACCTGCCTGTCCGTCGTCAGGTCCTGGTCCCGGAAGAAGACCACGCCGCGTTCCGTGACCAGCAGTGCCAGCTCGTCTAGCTGCTGCGGCGTTAGTTGTGAGAGCTGCACATTTTCGAGCACAGTGCCAATGGATTCAGTCAGGTCAACACGCTTGGCCACCGAGAACAAGGCTTTCTTCTCCGGATCGGCAAACAAAGCCCGGTCCTTATCGGGAAACACCTCCTTGCGCAGCGGCTCGGGCGGAGCATGCGCCTGGATCTTGCTGTTGAAAGCAGGGTGGATGGTGATGGGAAACCCGGAGTCGGGTGAGATGTGCTTTTGGGATTCAAGATTGCCCATTGTGGTGATGAGAGAGGGTTAGGATTCGCTGGGTGGTTTGTTTTGGTTGATTCAACGTTTTGTGTGTTTATTTTCTCCTTTTATTTTTATCGTACTTCCACCCTCTAAAAGTCAAATTAAATACTGATTTTTTTTTGCACAAAAAACGAGCCGTATCGACCGTTTTATTTGATTTATAACTACCGAGCAGTCTTATTTCGCAGGATGTCGTTTCCCTTTACATCACATCATCGGTCATTCTTGGGAAGTGATGTTCTTCGCGGAGCTGGCATATTCTCCTCGAATTATTCTTATTGCTGTTGGATGTTCCATGCTTCGCGTAATTTGTTTGGTGGCCGGTGCTTCGTGAATCCCACTAAGCCAATTTGACAGCATTAACTGATCCTATTGGGGGGCCTGCTAGTAAGATGGCGCCATCCAAAGCCTCGATGGTATCTTTTAGATCACGATTACGAATGTTGATAAATCCAAGCAGCTTCCAAATGTTGAGCAGGCTACAATTTTGAAAATGACCAGCCGAATGATAAAAAGGGATTTGAAAAACTTATGAGGCAATAGAAGTGTATTGAAAAAGTCAGTAAACAAGATGTGATCCTGCCACATACAAGTTAGTAAAACAAAAGACACGAAGAAGCACTTCATAAAAAAGCGTAAACAAGACGCAATTCTGAACATGACAAGTGATTCCTGAACCACAATGGCCAGACCAACGAGTTGGCACATCCCTCGGATACCAAGAAGACTCCAACAGGAATACAAAGGAATCTCCTCGTTTTGCCCTGGATGTCCGCGCCGTCCGGCTGGATCCTCGCCGAACGAAGAGGGCTGCCACGAGTCATGTACGTATCGGATCTAACCAATCGCCATCGTTCATGACAGACTCCGGCAAAGGATCAAACTTATATCGACGAGACTGGTCGAATTCGCCATTCTGGTGTTTGTTAACATCAGGCATTAGCGTGGGACAAAGGAGACGGTGGGGGCTTGCGAAGTCCCAAATTTGTGGGGAGCAATCTGAATACACTGGCTTTTCGTCGCCCACTGCCATGTCTTCCAATGGTCTTGCACCGTTTCTTTGCTGCCCCTCTGATCGTTTTTGCACTTGAGAATGACGTGCCGCCCCGAAGCAATGGCATCAGCACTCTAGGGCAACATGCACGCAGTATTTGGGCGGCATTTCCCATCACTTATCGGTTACGACGCTATTCGGGTGCATCTGAAGTACCGTTTTGGGGACAGTATGTTACGCCTTCACGACCGTCAAAGGATTAGCCTCGGGGCAGAGCATTGGCAAGCGGCGACAACGAAGCATTGAGATGGGGCACCATGTGCTCGCCATGCTCATGATTAAAAAAGGGCTGCAGATCGACTCTGACTCGACAGGACAGTCGGCCAATTTCGAGGTACAAGGAACAATCATATAACAGTGTCCTCGATCGCTGCCTTTCTTTTCATCAACAGCAACCGACACACGCGAGCACCATATTTTTTATTTTTTATTTCTCTCGTCTATCTTTGTCCTCGTCCATCTTTGCGAATCCCTCCCCCAATCTGCATTTTTTATTTCCCTGCGCGCATCACACCCTCTCCACAATGTCATCAACGCCGAGATTTGACGAGAAGCAAGTCGGCGTGTCGACTGACGTTAGCAACAGCGATGGCTACCAGTCCGACGCCGAGCGTGACTGGTCAGACGCTGAGGAGAAAAAGCTCGTGCGCAAGTGAGTACTCAATATTTTCCAGGGGACACCTTTGTTTAGTACCGTCCGGCCGTATGCATCGATCTAACAAAACCAGGCTGGATTTCATTGTCATGGCCCTGTTGACGTTGGCTTTCTTTGCCCTGCAAATCGACCGTGGTAACATTGGTAATGCCCTGACGGACAACTTCCTCAAGGACGTTGGAATCAACCAGTACCAGTTCAACGTCGGCCAGCAGCTGCTGTCGCTGGGCATCGTGCTACTCGAGATCCCGAGCAATATTGTCTTGTACAAGCTCGGCCCTACCGTCTGGATCGGCGGACAGATCATCGCATGGGGCCTCGTGGCCACCTTCCAAGCTTTCCAGCACGGCCTCGGTCCGTACCTCGCCACCCGGCTTCTGCTCGGTCTCTGCGAGGCTGGTTTCATCCCGGCTGGTCTGTACACCATAACTCGGTGGTACAAGCGCGACGAGACAAGCAAGAGGTTCTCGGTGTTCTTCATCGGCAACATGTTGGCCGGCGCCTGCACGGGTCTTATTGCCTACGGAATGTGAGCACTTGCTTATACTGCTCTGAATATGTGCATTTTTTTCTTTTACTGACCTC
This sequence comes from Sporothrix luriei, assembly GCA_021398005.1. Taxonomy (NCBI): domain Eukaryota; kingdom Fungi; phylum Ascomycota; class Sordariomycetes; order Ophiostomatales; family Ophiostomataceae; genus Sporothrix; species Sporothrix luriei. The sequence continues at coordinate 11,921 of WNLO01000154.1, read as the reverse complement.
ACACAGTCTGCACATGAGAGGCGTCCGTGGCCTAGCTGGCTGGCAGTGGCTGTTCCTGGTATGTTAAATTCGACCAATCATATAACACTACAGCACACTCAATACATACAACACAGACTAACAAACCCTAGATCGAAGGCATGATCACCATCGCCATCGGCATTCTCTTTATCACCTTTTTCCCCAAGAGCCCTAGTAACCCCGTCTCCATTCTTGGTATCCGCTACTTCAACGAGCGCGAGATCCACATCCTCTCTCGCCGTGTCCTGCTCGACGACCCGTCCAAGGTCCACACGCACACTCATATCAGCAAAGAGGAGATCAAGAACGCCTTGACCAACTGGCGCCTAATCCCTCATGTCATCCTTACAATCAGCGCTCTGTCGCCAGCCTCGACCATGATGTCATATGCCCCTACGCTCGTGGCCTCGTTCGGGTACCCTAAACTGAAGGCCAATGCCATGACCTCTATCGGCGCCTGGATGCTGCTCGTCACCAATCTGACCTGGGGCTTCATCGCGGACAGGTATGGGCGCCGTGGTGTTATGGTCTTCATCGGCCTGTTCATCTACTGGGGCTTCCAGCTGGGCAACCGCCTGGCCATCCACTCTGCCAACTCCCATCTGCGCTTCGGTTTGTTGGTTACCAGCGTCGCCTTCGGCTCCAACTGGCACCCCATCAACGGGTCCTGGATGGCCTCCAACGCCAAGTCGGCCGGTGAGCGCTCCATCACGCTGGCCATCTTCATCATGTCGGCCAACACCTCCGGCATCGTCGGCAGCCAGATTCTGCAGGCCAAGGACAGCCCGCTGTACAAGACCGGTTGGACTGTCATACTGGCGCTGGTGACCGTCGGTCTGGTCATGTCGGCCATTGCCAATGTGCAGTACAATTTGCTCAACAAGAAGAAGCAGCGGGAGCAACTGGGCGTCGATGTCGACGAGCTTTACAAGCTGTGAGTCTTGGTATCTTCTCAGTATGGTAATATAGTCAATGTAAATAAGACAGGCCGCATGGACATAAATGACGTGTAGCTATCAAATGATACCCAATATGATAACAATATCCAATGTAATATTAAAAATGTCCTCTGCAACAGCCCTATTATCGCCTGTAAAAGGCGCTCCTGTGTTATATTTTGCTCTTGCTAACGGGCTCATCCTGCTGCAGCCGAATAATGCCCTCTTGCACACATGTAGCGACTAGTACCCCTTCTGCCGTCCACATCCTCTGAATGACTACGCTCCGCTCATCACCCGCCCATGGCGTCTCTGCCTCGACGAGTAGCCAGTCGTCTGCTCGCGTAGCTTTGGGGTTGTGAAAGAAGATGGTGTGGTTGAGGGTGACCATCATTTCGACCGTGTCCGGAGAAGGAGAATAGGAATCGGCAGCCGACCTTGCTGGGATTGTGTCTTTATTGTCTTCCAGTTCTTCATCCGCCAAGTCCTGGAATAAAAGCAGCTTCTTCCTCCCCAGATGTGTGCCAGCATCGATGGATTGCTTTATTTGCTGGACTGAGGATGCTCCGATAAATCGTCCCGCTCTGTGTACACGGGCCGTCGTGCCGATAAGGTAGTGGTCGGAGATGTATGCGAGAGCTGCAAGATGGATAGCTTGACTTCTATCCGTTGTTTCGTGGCCGCCAGTGGTGCTGTTGCCTTGCACAACGCGGGCCCGGATCCACTGGTACAAGCGAGTCGTGGACGGTGTGCCCTCGTTATGTGGTGTCCGGGGTACACGGACGCTTTCCACCAAGCTCCCACTACCCACTTGGCTCGTCGCCGAAAGCAGTTCCGAATCTGTATCCTCCCCGGGTCCCGAGGGTGGGCGGCTGGTCCACACAGAAAGTGGCGGAATAGATTGGTGCTGCAGCTCTTTTCGTTTTGCGGTGTTGTCGCGTGCAAAACTAACCGTGGCCGAGAAAATGACACCACCCGACTGCTTTGCCTGGACTGTCCACACAGACACAGACTTTCCAACGCGAACGCAGCCTGTCTCGTAGTAGATGTGTTTGCCGACCACCCCAGGGCGTATGAAATGGCAGTGCATGCTATGTGGAAGGAAATTTGACGGCGCAACCTTTAGGGCGACGACGAGCGACTGGCCGATGATCGAGCCACCGTAAATCCCACGAGCCCATATCGGCTGCCAAAGCGGCTCGGCGTTCCTGAAGACGGTTTTGTCTTTGTCAGGAACGTGTTCCACGTTAAGCATGCGTTCCGTCAGCAGCTGGCGCCAACTCTGCGACGGCTGTGCTGACGCAGGCGACATCGTTTCGTGTTTTGGCCCACTGTATCGTGGGAAAGCAGTACGCAGCTGGCAGAAACTTTGAGGCTTTCTTACATTGTGTAATACAGGTTACCTTGGTGCCGCACGATGTGTGCGATTGGATTTAGCCTCGGCATCCAAAGGTCCACCCGCATTGAGTCCCACCGCGGAGTACGGAATAGCTTCCGGCTTATTAGACGGTATTTATGGCGCAATGGTGTTGTTCTCCACGGGGAAGCATGAGTGGCATGCGGAGTGCGGAGTGCAATGTATCACGACTTACTTCCTCTAATGAGTGAAGTACAAACACAGCCACCGTGTTATGGTTCTACGAACCAATTTCTGGAATGTCTTTCCTGTAAGATATGTTTGGGATCCTATGCGGAACTCGGGTTGCAATTTTATTAATCGGGGTTTCATGCATAAGCAACCTAGCGACCTGACCTTCCCAGGTCCCGCGAAGAAAAATGAGCGACATTAAAAGTATCCCTATCCATGTGCATTTAGCATCGAGCCTAAACGATGCCCTGCTTCCCGTGTGTTTCCTCGTATGCAGTGGCCACTGCCGAAATTGCGTCTTCCGTAGCCCGGCTATTTTGTCCGCTCAAGTCCAGAGAACGGATGTAAGAGCGCGAAAGCGGTTGGCCATCACCATTACAGTCAATCATACGATGCACAAGCTGGACGCAATCCAAGATCTCCGTGTCTCGCTTGCTATCCTCTTCAGTCTCTGCCCCGATACGGCTGAGCTTTGTCTCGAGTGACCACTCAAATTTGCCAGCGAAGGCGACTAGATTTTGACCCTGGTAGATGACCACATTCTGTTCCACAGATCCGAGGAACAGAACCGCTTGTCGTTCTGAACGATGACCCGGGCACTGTCGTTCATCCATCCGGTGGGCAGCCCTCTTATGGTATCGGACGCTGCCCGGGTGGCCTGGAAAAACTCATTACGATATTCTTGTGCCCTATCGACATTTGGGTCTAGAATGAAGTCGACATCCTCCGTAGTTGCCCGGGAACGGAAATGTATGACGGACACAGCGCCGCCAGTTATCATTATTCGAACAGGAGCGATACTCATAAGCAACTCTGAAGTGCCAATGACATGGTCGAGGACCTCTAGGCCTGGAAAAAACATTATCTGTCAGTGCCAAACCACTCAAGTGCAAGAGTTGCGGTCACTGTACCTCTACTTATGATTTTCTCCGTGAGCCTGCCTCCCATGGCGAAGTAAGAATGTGACTTGATGTTTGCTGTCACGCTCTGTCGCCGATCGTACGGTTATTTTGCTGTTTCGACTCTTTGTTTGCTGTTTCCGGTGTTTCATTTGTGCCTCCTCTGTCGATGCCCCTCCCCACAACTTTGCAGCCGTTGCTATCTAACTACCAGATTGACCAGTACAATCATGTGATGTGGTGTTTCCTTTTTACCCCAAGCCTGCCACCTGCATATCCCCTGCTCAGCCTATCAACTCCCCAGCAACATATTGTTTAGCTAAAGGCACATGACATGACTTCATATACAATATTCAGTTACATTGCAATAACAGATAAATTAGAAAGGGAAAGGAAAAGTAATAAAACGATGCTACACTGTCATCAAAGACGTGCTTTTGAAAATGACGTTATATCTTGTTTTTTGGCCTGGCTTTCGATTCAGATCACGCGGGTTATGGGACAGTATGAGGCGCTTGGAAAGCCCTGGAATTTCATCAGCCCATGACGGGCAGTGCACTGGTGTCCAGGGTACTGCCGTCCCGTCCGGATTTTCCTCCACAGTGCCATTACGGCGCAACCCCAGCTTGAGACGCCAACTAAACGACTTTTCAAGAGACACGACAAGCCGCGCCGTAACAGCCAAGCGTTCGGCCATCTCTTGATCTGTCAATGGACGGCCGATGTCCGTGTCGTTCTCGATTGTGCGTGGATCGGCTATTAAGTCGATTGACCATTCAGGTTCGGGTCGAAAAAATATGTACTCGGTACAATAACCGATCATGGCGTCGTCGGCGGCACACATGGCTTCGTATAGACGAAAGAAGGCGCGCTGCAGCGTGTCACGATACGCCCACAGTGGCAGCTGACGCTGGACGTGACTGTATCGATAGTATCGCGTCGTCACAGCCTCAGAGTCGGCCAGCAGAATACGCGGCGGCGGCGGTAGCGGGCCGCACGGCCATTGGCGTGGGAATGGCCATAGCAGACCAAGGTAGGCACGGAATGGTGACGGGTGGTCTTCAATGTCGTGTAGTCGCCGCCAGCTCCATCGCAGTCGCAGCGGTGATGTCCACCGCAACAGCTTACGCCAGCGGAACTTCCAGCGACCGACTCGCACGAAGCCGAACTTTTGATGGAATTCAACGAGCCCGAAAAGAAGTTGCATACTTTATGTTCGCATGCAAGAATGTTGTCCAAGTTTTGTGACACATTTCAGTCATGAGAGGCTAAAGTTCGGAAATTTGGAATTATCACCCCAAACGTCCCGTCAAAAATGTGGGGTTAGTGGAGCCACGTGACTGCTGTATGTTGAGGCTGGAACTGCACGTTATGTTTTTGGTTGCTCGCATAATTTTGCATCGATTTCCACGAAAAACCCACCTCTGTACCCTGACGCCAATCCACGCGCGAGTCTCTGATGCTTTAAGAATTTCAGCCACTCCAGTCTCACAAAGTTTCTCGTGTCCTCACCCTCACCTGGAACATCTTGCAGTTTAAATAACCCGAGCAACTTGTTAGACATAAGCTTGAACAGACCCAGCCATCGCCGTCTCCAACTGTCACATTTGTGATGGTAACAGCCTACTCTCGGTGCCGGATTTTAGGACAAGTAAATTATTGTCCTGGCAAGATAGAGGGACAGGTTTATCACCATATAAGTTGCTCACTCCAAATTACTTCCCCAAAAAACACTGCAGAATTCGACTGGTTAACACATGACCTTTCTCGATAACCGAGCGCTCCAATGCCGATTGAGACACCCCCCACCCCCGGAAGAAAATACATAAGCTTAGTGGAGAGGCAGCGAAGAATTCGCTTATTGTCATGATGGTATCTGTAAATTAAAAACTGTACATTTTATTTTTTACTGCAAGCTTGACGGTGCATTACGTTTCAGGATCCGGATTCGAGACGCACAGTCGTAATGAAATTCTTAAATTGTGGTACGTAAATGTCTTAGCTAAACTACTAGGAACGGGGAACCGTTTATTATCGTAAAGCTTGCTTATGTCGCTTCCTTTAATAACGTTTCCCGGAAGGCACTTGGCGTAACAGAACAAGCCTTACCATCACTGCCGATGTCGAATTGGAACATTGTCGTCCCGATACCACCGTAAGTTAGCGCGTCCACCGCCACCCAGTCTGCAGTAATAAAGCCAGGGCCAGAGAAGAGCGTAGAACTAATAGGCAACTGGGCACTTGGTTCATCGATCGGAGTCAAGAGGCGAAAGGTAGGGCGCCTGGGAGGATCTGGGATGGACGGAACGAGGCGGTATGGCAGGCGACCCGTGAAGGTAGCCAGCTGGGAATTCAAAACGTCCGTGCCATTACTTGTCCAGTTAGCAATGACAAGGCCAGGACCAGGCAGCACCCCTCCTCCTGTGGACGCCTGTGAGGAGGTCTGGTTAACGACAAGAGTCAACGACGAGTTGCCCAGCGAATACGTTCCAGAAAACCCGGCAGATGCCTCGGCCGCTGCTTGTGCGTCAACCGCAGGCACCAGAGCGTACGTGACCACGTCTGCAATCGCAGCCAGGATCTCAAAGCGGCTTGTAAGTGTGCTAGATGCAGACAGCAGGCTGAATCCAATATCGTAATCGGGCAAAAGCACAAAGAAGGCACTATAGGCACCAGAGTCACCAGACTTGGTGTACAAATCCACCACCTTATTATTGGGCAGTGTGTAGCGGTGGATCTCCCAGGGCGCCCCGACGGCATACTGCAGACGATCGGTAAATGACACGGGCTTGAGCCAGCGGCGTGTCTCGGCCTCGGAGAGCAATGTGTAGTTGAGGATACCGCGACCTAAACGAGCGAGGTCGTTTAGCGTGCTCGAAGCCGCACCCGATGCAGCAAAGACTCCCGCGTCAAGATCAAAGTAGTTGGACGGCCTAGAGGCATCGGCAATGACACTGCGGTTCCACAATGGTTTTGGTGGCGTGTCGATATTGGACGACATCATGCTAAGTGGACCAAATATGGCATCTTGAACCAGCTTTTCATATGTAGTGTTGGTCAGGTTTACCAGGGCTAGGCCGAGCAACGAAAACCCGTTATTTGCGTACCCAGGTGTTGTCCACGCGCTGAACACCGGAGGCCGGTTTGCGATACTCTCGAGGTACGGCTCTACCGGACACAAGGACGCTCCACTGTCACTGCCTGCGGACCCAGTTGAGCTGGTGTTGGCGAGCAAGTAGCTGACACATGGCGGGTTCTGGAGGGGATCGCTATTGTTTGTGGGTGGCAACCCCATGGCCGCTGTGTTGATGTTTTGGAGCACCGCCAAGATTTCCAATTCATTAAGACTTGGAAAGCCATCTCGGGGAACGCCGCTAATTTGAGCGGCCAAGTTCCGCGGTGTAACAGCCGTCCAGTTGACCGAAAAGGAGCCACCGGGGAAGTGCTTCTCGTATGTTGACAAGACGGGAAAGATGTCCGACAGAGGTCGGTCCCAGTCTGGCGTCGACAACTTGAGTAGTCCAGACAGTGTCGTCAAGACCTTGGTGACACTGGCAATGCGGTAGATACTGTCAGCATCGACAGAATTTGTGCCATTGCCAGCAGTGGCAATTTCTGGAGCCGTGTAGTGATGCTGCAATACTTCGGAAGCCGCATCGTCGTGACGTGAAAATATACCCAGTGAGAACGTAAGGTTGCTGATACCGTATACAAGCTCTGGGGCCGGTGAGTTGATGCTACCGTCGTGTAAAATGAACTCTTGCAAAGTGGCTGTAATATTGGCAAATGCTTTGCGAACAAGGCTGGAATTACTGCTGAGATCGACCGGCGCAGGCCAGCTCCCGGTAGAAAAATCTGCAAGTGTAGAAGGCGCCAGACATAGCGTGGTCAAGATAATGTCGTGTAGAAGCTTCATGGTGATGATGATGAGTGCGGTTTATGTGTTGTGCTCTCTCATGGTGAAACGTTGTGGCTCGGCCTGCTTTAAATTGTTTCCCGTGTCATATAAAATCACTTCATCAATGTGCGTCGTCCACATTCTCCCCAACACAAATCCAAATCGGTCGTACAAGGACATTTACATACCAAATTGTACAAGACAAGGTGCGAATTCGGGGCATTCAGTATGCAAAGGCTGTGCAGCATTGTTCCTGCCAGCGTTTCTTGGATTGGACGGCAAGATCCACAATTGTAACATTTTAACCATTCCCAATTAGGTCAAATGCGCCGCAGTGTGGTAAGACGATGCCAAAACGTCACTGTGCGCCGTGCTGCGGGAAAGCTCACAAGTTGGGCCAGCAGTGAGATGAAAGGCAGGTGGTAGGTGGAGAACACGGGAAGGAACGGCAGTGTAAAGAAGTGGGCTTTTTTGGTTCAATTTAGGAAACGCCTCGTCCAACTTTTGCGGCCGGACCTGATAAACAGGGTCGGCGGTGGCACCTGCCAGCACCAACTACGTCAGCCTGCTAAGGCCTAAAACGCCCCGTGGCGTCTTCCGCCTGCAATTAACCTTAAACTAACCACGCCGCTCAGAATGTCGCAAACTGGGGCCGCCTGATTCCTTGCCCCATGCCACAGGAGGCACAGCCTCAGCTTGTCAAACGGCCATTACGTCGCCACCACCTGCCAATCTTCAAATAAAGCCTCTTTCCCAAACGGGCCCAATGCAGCGCTCGTGTTGAGAACAACCATTACGCCAACACAATAGCCACCCAGTAGGCCTACACCGGCGGAAACAAACAGCTGAAGAGGTCGGCGACCGACCCAACTGAAACAGATTTCCCATGCCAGGCGTGCCGTCCAGCCGGGGCTGCGACGCCTGCCGGCGCCAGAAGAAAAAGGTCAGAAAATGGGTTTGCCCATCCTCGGGCAGTTCACCCGGGTATCTCTATGAATTTCCTTTTCTGCGTTCCTTTCCCGTTTGTCTGACCATTCAGTGTGACCAAGCACAGCCTGCCTGTGGACGCTGCGCTCGCCTGCAGGTTGAGTGCACTGGCAGCGGCCAACAACGCTACAAATTCCACAACAATACTGTGACGCAACCACCGAAACGCAGACGATCGCCTGGGACTTCGTCTTCTTCTCACGCATCTCCAAGATCACAAGAGCTGGTGCAACGACCGACGTTGCTGTCATCTCTGGGCAATGGATCACAGGCTGCCGTTATTGGCCGTCTCGTGTCAGCGTTAGAAGTCAGCGATCCGCGCTTCGATCTGTCCGTCTACGGCTCCTTCATGCGTGATATTCCCCAACGACTTGGTAGCAGCCCAGCCCTCGACGCTGCTACTGCATCGCTTGCGTCGACTCTCCCACTTGTGCTACGAAGAACAGGTACAAACGATTACGACAAATCGCTGCAGCCCGTGAATCGCGCCACGGTTCCTATGCTGCAGGAATATGGCCGTGCATTGCAGTCACTTCGAGCGGCCCTCTGTGACCCTGTCGCCCTCACGGCGCCCGACACACTTTGTGCCCTGTATCTAATCGTCGTCACCCAGGGCTGGCTACAAGGAGATGGAGGCAACCTGCCAAGTCACGGCGAGGCTGTTGCCATGATTCTTCGCTCGATCAAAGGACGCCAGTCGTCCTGGGGCAGCTTTGAGAATAGTATCATGTCGACATTGTGTTTTCTTGTTATTCTAGAGAGTTTCATCAACCCACGCATCACACTCGACGACGACCTATGGCAAATACCAGAACCACATGGCCCAACGAGCCCCAGCAATGAGCCTCTCAGCATCGACAGCTTGGGCAACCGTTTTCTCGCACATGTTGTCAAACTCCTCCGGGAGCCTAATGTTTATCAGATGGAGCTGGTCGTCGCGTATCACCGCGTGCGGACCGACAGAAACAAGCTGTCCACTTTGATAGCTTCACTACCCGTCGCCCCTTCTCCTGATGGCCAAGGCACATCTCCCATCTCGGAGGCGCTTTGCCATGTCCATCTCCGGTGGCAAACGGCCTTTTCAATGCTCACACTTGTTTCCCTGCGTATTGGGTCCGTCTTGTCGTCGTTGGCTCCGCTCCCCGAGTGTATGGATGCCTTTGCCGTGCTGGATTTGCCAGGTGACTTCCACGCGTACAGCGACGACATTGTGGACACCGCTGAACACGCCCTCCAATACTATCCTCTCGGCTCCAGTTTCATGCCTTTGTGTCTTCTTGTCGCTTACTTCTCCTTGTCCTTAACGGGCAGCGATGTAAACAAGCGCACACGCATCCTGCATATCTTCTCCAAGTACCGCCCAGGAGCCAGCTTGGACAGAGAATCAACCGATATTGCCATGGCTCTCCGGCCAAACCACACCGCTCATAATGCCTATATTGCATCACCATCAACAGTTGCCTGTGTTAGCGAAGATGTGGATCATTCCCTAGCCAAGTTAAATTTGTGCATTATTCTTTGAGTTACTGTACTAGGTTACATTGTTTTTCATGCTTACTCCATATACTTCCCAAGGGTACGACGTTGATTTTATTCAATACTTTTAGATGCCCTAAGAGGCAATACATCAAACATAAATCTGAATTATGGCTGAATGAAATGCTAAAATTAGATTTCAAACACGAAACCTGCGTGCTGTAGAAGGATACTTAGCAGGCTCTAACCTTAATTACCACCTTCCCGCATGCTCGCTTCGTAGCCACCCGTTCGTACGCAGCCAAGAGGTCTTCCATATCGAACACTGAGTCTACTGGTGTTGTCAGCTTTCCCTCACCCATTAGCTGTGCAAGAATAATAGTATCCTCGCGCATAGGCGGGGAGCTGAAAAACATGTACCGACGCGGTACACCACCTAACCAAGCCGGTTGCAGCATATTAAACAGCAGGTTCTTTGTCATCTGGAAGACGCCTTCCAAAGCACCGATGTTGAGCGTGGCTCCGCCGGCCTTGAGATAACCTGGAGAGCCAACGAAGAGCGCTTGTGTGCCGACACAGTCCATAATGAAATCGAAGGGCGCGTTACCGTATGTGTCGGAAAGGAACTCTGGCAGTGATCCAACGTGCGCACGGTAGTCGACAAACTCGTCCGCGTCCCAGCCGAGAACTTTGGCCTTGTTTGCACCGCTGGCAATACCGACGACGTAGATACCACGCGACTTGCACAATTGTATCAAAACAGAGCCCACAGATCCACTGGCTCCGTTTACTAGGACGCGTTGGCCCTTCTTGACGCCGCTTTTGCGTAAAAGCTTGAGCGCGGTGCACCCAGCCCCAACGACACCAGATGCCTGGGTGAAGCCTACTGTTTCTGACAGAGGCACCACTTGAGTTCCGGGAATGCGCACATACTCAGCCAGCACGCCGTAGCCGAGTGCAAGGCCAGAGATCGTCTGGAAAGCGACGACGCGGGTGCCGATGTCGACAACTTCCGGCGGTGCACCGCTGCCGGCAGCAACCACCTCGCCAGAAAACTCGAGCTCAGGAATCCAAGTGCGGCTGCCCCAAAGCGGGACAGAGGGAAGCATGCTCAGGAAAAGCTTGCTGTTGAACTGAAGGGCGACGTGTGATACACGAATGATGACATCTGACGACGTTGATCCAGTAGGGTTGTCTGGCCTGGGGACATCAGTCCTTAGCTTCAGCGACGTTTGGGGCATTCCGCGCTTTGTACGCACCCATGCGCGCATTATGGGCGGTAAAGTAGATGCTGCTTGTGCTGAGACTGATTCTGCCATCGTAGTGAGAGGGACTGAAGAATCACTCATGTCGCTATCAACCCTAAATCGATACCGGCAACACAAGAGGAAATATTTAGATAGGTTGGCTGTGAAAGTTGTGAAATTACGAGTCTTGGATTGTGGCCACAGAGCTGAGAGTTGGCGGGCAACGAGAAAGAAAAAAAAAAATAGAACACCGGACAGCAGCGATGGGAAGTTTTGTTCATTTCTTCTTTCGATGCCCGGGTAATGTAGCCTTTTAGTGTAAATGCGACTGGGCTCACGAATCTCTCCGAGGAACGTGACGTGTAGAAACCCCCCGCGGAGCTTGCCAGCCTGTTTATGTTGAGTCCAGCAACTGTTTGGTGACAGAATTGGTTAGTCCGTCAACCCACAGAGCACTCGAGCCGATATGTCTACATTCCCTGACTAGTACGACACCGTGCACGATTTGACGTCTGTTAACCTATGCCATTGATGGCTTTACAATCTAAACGCGGACACCCGTTGCGCATTTGGTGAAAGATCCTGGTCAGTTTAATAATGTTAAGAAATCAAATACGGTAGATAATGTCTGGCCGAGCTGTTTCTAGTCGGGAACCGTTGTTGAAGTCCTCAGCGGACTTTTTGTTGTCATTTTTTTTTTTTTCAATTACGTGCAAGCACTAAGGGTAAAAAAACGTATTTCTGGCGATGTGAGTGTTCATTGCAAGTCTTCTGCCTAGTTTTTCTCTTTGAAAAAAAAAAAAAAAAAAAAAAAAAAAAAAAAAAAAAAAAAAAAAAAAAAAAAAAAAAAAAAAAAAAAAAAAAAAA
>WNLO01000153.1:24479-58225 GCA_021398005.1 Sporothrix luriei | reverse complement strand
GTTAGGTTTTGGTTTTGCCGATTTTTGCGTTTATTCATGTGAACGCCTTTTGTGTGGAGGGTGGGTGGTTTGTTGGGGCAAGGCTTTTTTTATTTTTTTTTTATAAAAAAAAAAAAAAAAAAAAAAAAAAAAAAAAAAAGACAAAAAGGAAAAAAAGATAAAAAAGGATCGTCTTCACGGATCCGTGTATAAAGGCTCCTCGCATCCTCTTCCTTTCTTCCTCCCCTTCCTCCTCTCGCCTCGACAGGATTTGGTGGTGTGCCTTGTCCCGCCGCTCCCCTGTTGCACGGCTTCGGGCCGTCGTGTACGAGATTGTCTTTTTTGGGATAGATGGCAGACGGGCAGCCGGCCATCTGAGCTGAGAGCTGAAAACTGAAAACTGAAAACTGAAAACTGAGAGGAAGCGCAGCTGATATGCTCGACAGTGGACACAGCACATTCTGTGCTGTCGTGGAGATCCGCACAGCCCTAAACGGGCGCCTGTCGAGGACGTCCACTGAACAGCAGTCCCATACGCTTATGTACATGACTGCCAACAATGTTGCATAAAATTGATCCGTGTCGCGGAGAGACAACGCAGCAGGTCAACATGCACGTTGATGCTTCCGGTTTAGTGGGACGAGCATTGCATGCAAAGCATTCACTGCGGACCGTGCTATTTATATGGGGCGGCACATATGTTTACGTTTTTATGTTTTTGTTTTTTTATTTATACATAAATATGTGTGTGTGTGTGTGTATTTCTGCTGCCCTCGTTGAAGAATACAATGGCCCGTCTCGACATCACATGTGCATGCATGCTCGGGTCGTATTCTTCTTCAAGACAAAAGATGCTACCATGACGTCTCCTTATATACGTAGGATCGGGATGGCGCTCAACTCTCGGGACGTGACACTCGCCATTTGGTAATGTGGACGAAAACATGGCCGCCGGGATAAGACTGAGACAACGTCGGGAAGAAATGCAGCACAATTCTTATGGGGTATGACACGACGCAGGGATGAACCCTGTCGGCGGGAAGACAGCAGCGGGAACAAGAGGGGAAGGGCATCAACAATGGGTTGCCGGACGGGACACATCATAATATGACCGTAATTGTTTTACTTTTTTTAATATTAAAATGCATCTTTTGTATGTTCCAACATTCCTTTCAAAATTCAAAATAAAGTAAAAAGGACAGACAAGAAGACGCCTCTTGATTCTTTGATATCTGTTGTCATACGAATAAAAGAAAGAAAGAAAGAAAGAAAGAAAGAAAGAAAGAAAGAAAGAAAGAAAGAAAGAAAGAAAGACAAAAGTATTCCATAACATCCCAGATGCCACATTCACTCGAGTTCTGCTGGTCTGCGCACAAGTTTCTCCTAGCAAAACGCACACATGTATGCACACTCAAAAGGACCGAATAAAATCAAAGCCTCGGCCGTGCTACACTCCAACTCAACATCAGGGAAGGAAATGCTACGATGCAGTGCGTATGCCTCTCAGATAGCGCCTTGCACGTCTGGGGGTGTGGCACGAAGAGAACCAGACAATAAAAGGGCCAACTTGTCACGGCACCTCGTGGCAACTCCGCAGTCTGTGTGGTGTGTCTTTCTCTGTCTGTTTGTCTGTGCGAGTCCTCGGACGCCGCAGTGGACAGGGATAACATTGAAAATACCCGGTGAGAGCGACGCCCGTGGTGTCATTATGACGAGTTGGCATGTGGAGGAGCGCGAATGAAATATGTCACAGCCCAATGCAAACGACGTACAGACCGCCAGCTGCCCTTGTCAGCCGCCACCAGATGCAAGACTCGAAGAGACAGACGCCACTGAATGTCTCTCCTTACGGGACAGAGACTCCGCCCAGTCGGATAGGCCTGGCCGGGCCTGGCCGGGTACCCGTAGCTGCTGTCGTATTGCGCTGTCAAAAAGTCGGGCGTTTTGCACTTTTTGGTCAACGACAATATGACATTAAAATAAATAAAAATTAAAAATAAAAACGACACAGACCGCAAGATCAGCCGCAGAACAAAAGACAAAGCGGCAGCAGACAGTAACTTGCTCGAGATGCAGGCCCGGCTGGCCAGTGTTTTGCGCAGCCCAGCGCAAAAGGAGCAGTCGCAGGCGCATAGCCACTGACAAAATCCCAAAAGATCCCGTCCCGTCCGAGGTCAACCACAGACTTCCGCTGCATGCGCCTGCCGCTTACGTCTTTCCGCCCTGCTGGCTAACTTTAGCACGCCGGGTCCCGTATTTCTGTGGCTGCTGAACTGCAGCGTCACCTTGCAGCATGTGTAACCAGGAATGGGAAGGAAAGGCACGCAAAGACAATACATGCAGCCAGACTGGGCAACTGGGCCATTGTTGACGGATGGTGTGTCTGCAGACACCCGGACTTCGCCTGTCATCGCTGGCCGAAAGGAGTCAAGAGATTCGAGCGCAAGCCCAAAGTGCCGCTCTGAGGGCCGACCGGGTGTAGTATCAATTACCCGAAATGGCAATGTATCCGCACATCTCGTCGGAGAGGACAACGCGGACGGCCAACACCTCTGCGGATAGTGCGGAGGTACAAGTGAAAATGGAGAACAAAGTAAAAAGGGAACAGAAAAAACAAAAGAGAAAAGAAAGAAAGGCAAACCCAAAGTAATGCAGTGGTCGGTGACATGTAGGAAACCATAGAAACAAGGCACGACCGAGGACCGCCCGCCAGGATACCGGGAAGTATGCACATGCTGCCCTTCTGCTGCCTGCCAACTGCATACTGCATGTTGTTCACTCTGTCAATGTCAAGACTCGATAAATGTTAGAAACAAAAAACGAAACTTACTTCATCATATCAATATCTACCAAACGAGCGCAATTCGTCGCCATACAAGGCTCACGAGATAGCGAGACAGCACGCTCCGAAGTAGGACATACCAGCTGTCGGCCGTCACGAAAATGACGGCGGCAAGGAGACGAAGAGGGGAAGGACAATGCGCAGAATAGGAATGATGTCCGGTGTACCAAGAGAAATACGACTACACGAACAACGATCGCCAATGCCTCCAGAATGGCTCGTTCTGCAGTGTATCCTTTCAATGATGGCGGGTCAAGGACCACCTCTCGTTCTGCTTTCTCTCGCAATCCTGCTGCGCTTCGTCTCCGTTCATATTTTTCCTCGATCCTTTTGTAACCCCTCACACGACGTCTTTGCACTGCATGTACGCGTATGTACACAGCATGCATTGCGCCTTGGGTCGGGATTCATGCGTCCTTCTTGCTTCGGATTGCTTCGCTGTCGACATTGTTATTTTCGTGACTTGTGTCTGGTCGATCCTTCGTCTTTCGATGGGAACATGGAGCAGTAAACACATTCCTGCCGTCCCTGACTAGGAACGACTGTGTGTATCCTCGCCGCTGCCGTATTTAGACCAAAGCCATTCGTCTTTGTGCCGAAAGTCTGGGTGTCCTGGCTGAAGAGCGCTTCCCAGTTTGTTTCAGTCCACTCGCCGAAGTTGCAGGATTGCTCCTGCTTTTGTACGTCCTGCCACAAGAAACCTCAAACAGCAGCGCCCCTTCCTCTCTGCATGCGTGCAACGAACAACGTCCCCAAAATAACATGCGCTCGGAGGTACACACCACCTCTCTCACACCAAATACATCCAGACTCTGGCTCACAAACAGCTGTTCGATCGTCGGCGCGGTTGACCCGCCGGCCCCGTGGACAGACGTCGACGAGGTTGCCAACGTAGCTGACGACATGGTGCATCGCCTCTTGCTGATCCGAGGCACCCTGCTGACCATCAAGAACCAGGGGTTGTGATGGAAGAATTGTGGCAGGCGCGGACTCGTTCCTCAAACTGGTCAACGACGGCCCGCGGTTGATCTGCTTGTCCGGGTCGCCGGGACACGCGGGCCACAGACATACCCGGCGTCCGGGCGGCACAAGAGGTTTGGCAACAAATCCTTATGGGCCAGCACGAGACGAAAGTCCACCAAGCTGCACGTTGGCGGATTCGTGGTCGGTGCTTCGAGAAAGTCCACAACGGTCAGTAGACGGGGTAAAAACGTTGTTTGAAGGAAAGTCAGCGCGGCACAGCAAGCGGACATGGCTCTTTATCTGGGCAACGACCGCCGCAGTCCACAAGTCGTAGGGCCGACGCGGTGAGCGCCGAAACGGTCTCGTCGGCAGGCCACAGCGACAGGTCCTCTCCCTTTGTCAGAACGTCTTGTCAGCCACGTGGGCTGGAGCTACTTTGCCGTCAACCATGTTGAGGCGACCCAATATGTGTCCAAGTTTCGCCGCCTTGCAAAGCAACCAAGACGTCGAGCATCTGATCGAAAACGGCCTCTGTTTCGTGTCTCGCTGAGTGTCGACCTAGACACCTCGTAGCGTCTTTCCCGGTGCACGGGACATCAGTGGTACTCATTCCCGAGAGGGCTATCGTTCGTGATGGCGAAAGCAATGATATCGGTGACGGGAGTGGCTTTGGTGACAGCTGTATTGCTAGCCAGCCAAGCCCTGACGCCGATCCCGTTGCGCGTCAGGGCCTGGCAGGTGGTGGCGGGCGACGCTGAGGATTCGTTCCGTGCATCCCTGGCATCCGGCATTCTTCCTAGCCGCATATGCCAGGCCCGGCGGGACGGGCGCGATGAACAGGATCTTGTACCTGGTATGGAAGTCGGCCATGACATTAAGGGCAGTGATGTTCTCGGCAGGCGGTAGATGCAAGCTCGCAAGCAGAGCAATGGTCTCAGACACGATAGGCGGCGGTACATGTTCGTTCGGAGCCGAGCTGTACGCTGCTGCGCAGAGAAGCAGGAAGCAGTTCAGGAGATCACGACATTGCTTTCTGTTATTGTTTCCACGGTGTCACGTGGAAACAGGAGATGTTTCCATTTTCACTGTCCCAAAGAAGGGAAGGAGCGGAGGCCATTGAAGACGGGCTCTGCACTTCATCTCCAGTGATTCTATTGATGTTCAACATAGTTCATCAAATCCAATAATACTGTGGCTCAAGTATCTCACTCAAGCTTTCTTTATCACTGATAGCCTCAAAGAAGGTGCATATCTTCAAAGTATCGAGA
The DNA here is from genome assembly GCA_021398005.1 of Sporothrix luriei. NCBI lineage: Eukaryota > Fungi > Ascomycota > Sordariomycetes > Ophiostomatales > Ophiostomataceae > Sporothrix > Sporothrix luriei. The sequence goes on along the minus strand of WNLO01000153.1, from coordinate 53,173 downwards.
GCCAATGGCATCAATCCGCCCTATTTCCAGGTCGCTTTGCCGTTACAGCTCTCTCTTCCGTGCCATCTCTCAGTCTCAGCATCCCACTTGCTGGTCGACAAAGGCCAAGGGCCATGGGCCAAGTTGTCTGAGAGCGCAAAACAGTTTCTCAACTCCTCAACTCCTCAACTCGCCAACGCGGCATAGCAGAGGCCGGCGGATAGAGCGCATATGACATTGTGAGGCGATTGAGGGTAAAGCGGGGGAGGGGCACCGTCCACTGTAGGACGACGGAAGCAAAGAAAGAGCACGGTGCAGGAAGGAACGAGGAAGACAGTATCGTCAATCCTCACTCCTGCCTTGTTCGTTCCCCCAAGCTTGCAGATCGCCCTTGGCCATTGTTTGTATCTCCCGTTCAGTCTCTCTCTTGTCACTTTCTGTCTCTGTACGTTATCATCGTCCTCGTTTACTTCCCTCTTTGGTCAGTCCAACTGGTCACGCAGAGCAAAAGGTGGAGCAGGTAGCCACAGAGCTGCTCAGGGAAAGAGCTCTGGTTCCGGAGTACACGCCCCACTTTCAGGTGCTTACGGGGCTCTGTTGGGAAGCTGCGATCAAGACGAGGCGCTGGTCGTGGATGGCCGACATAACGAGAAGCGACTTACGATGTAGATGCAGAGACAAAGTTTCTCTCATTATAGACCCGTGCCGTGCCTTCAATTCAGTTTGAAAAGGAGGCAGCAAATAAATGGAGAGTGATCTGGGAACAGCCAAACACGAGAGCGACCCAGGCCGATTCTGTTCTTGAGTCTGACGTGGCAAAGCCCAATGGCTCGCCCACGGTCGCTCTTTCCTACGTTCAAAAGATGCTCACCAGTCCTCTTTCCTCCCCCTCGCACCCCACCTTGCTGCATAAAACGCCCTTTTTTCGACAGCACGCGCTGCACTCCCACTGGCAGAGCCACTGGCCATCCGCAATGCTGGCCGACCCTCTACGAAGTAGTCTGTTCCGGATGCTGCTCTGGCTCAGTCCAAGAGCAACAGGAGAGGGCCAGCTTGCATTGCATGGGCATGGGGTTGTGTGATCTCTGCGCTGTACGCGGTGCTGCGTTTGCTTTGTGTTCCTTCCTTGTGTGCACGCGTGCTTGTGCTTCGACATGGGTAGCTCCTTCCCGCCATGCAACTGGCTCCTGCAGAGTCCCTCCACTCCGCAGCCATTGAAAAAGGAGGCGAGCAACGTGCGAAGCCCCCAAGACACTATCAGGAAGCATCGCCAAAAACGGTCTCGGCGGATCCACGATCTGAACGCAAATGTGGATTTGCATCGACGACTAACAGCTGCCCCGCCGATGGAGGTGCAGACTAGTTAGTCCCCGATTGCAGAGACAGCCATTGGTACTGCTTGGTCCGCTCTCAATTCAAACTGACGGTTGTCCGATCGTTGGTCGTTGGAAGGACGCTTCTTCTCTTCTTCTCGTCTCCTGTTTCATTCTCCTCATTCTCGCCATCTTGCTCTTCTTGCCTCTCATCGATTGCCTCCCTTTGCTAGTTTTCACTGTTTACATCTCCGCTTACGCTCACTACGTCTTTCTTTACACCAATTCGTTTCTTCCCTTCCCTCCTTTGATACACTCAGCTCGGTAGCAGACCTGCTATTGACATTGCCACTCGTTCGCGAACCCCATCGACTTTACATGCATTGAGCTGAGTAGAGCTACACCGTCGTGTAGTTCCAGCATCCCATTGACACAGTCCGATTCACCATTCATCAACACCGCTTCCATCCATCTTTCCCCGTTACCCCCCACTCAACCCCACCATGTCGTACCGCCGTGACCGGGACGTCCATCATTCCAAAATGGACTCCACCACCGAGTACGCCAAGATGTACCAACGGGCCCAGCGGGCGGCCCGCAACGGCAGTTCTTTTTCGCCGCCGGCGTCACCCTCGCCGGCATACGAGTTCACACGACAGCAGACGTGGCCAGGACGGCCGGGGCCACCACATCCGCTAGGAAGCGGTGCCGGTAGCTATGAAGACCGAGAGAGGGGCATTCCCATCCGGGAGCGGCAACGTGATCGTGGGTGGGACCACCACAGCCACACCAGTCGAGACTACGATGGCCAACACGAGCAGGAGTACGACGACCGTGATGAGCCAGAGTACGAGTACGAGTACGAGTTTGACGGCCGGTCGTGGCAGCCGTCTGGCTCGCCACGGACGCCACGAACAGCCGGAATGGCTAGCGGGAGTAGTCTAGGCGGATCCTACGGCCGTCGAGAGCGGGAGCGGGAGCGAGACAAGGAGCGAGAGCGAGAGCGAGAGCGAGAGCGAGACCGTGACAGAGAACGGGACCAGGACCGGGAGCGGGACCGGGACCGGGACCGCGAAAAGGAACGTCGGGCCAAAGAGCGAGAGATTCGCGAACGCGAACGGTCACGCGAGTTGAAGCTCGAGCGCGAACGTGACGAGCGCGAGCGCCAGCGGGACCGGGATGTCTGCCGCCAGCGCATGCGCTATGCCGCCGAGAACTACCCGAGGCGCCTGCGCACCTACCTCATGCCCGTCCTCAAGAACCAGCAGGCCATGGACCACGCCACCGACATTTTTGTCAAGCTCGACCAGGACGCTCGCTACCTGACCCAGAGCGCCAACACGCTCCTGGAAAGCTTGACGGCCGTGGCCGAGGACCAGGCCACCGGCGGCAATGGTACAGGCCTCGATGACCCGGCGCCTGGCACGGACGAGTCATCCGAAGACGTGACCACGACTGAAGAGAGCAGTGCCCTAGAAGACTCGGAGACGGCGGCCGAGTCCATGAGTTCGGATGCCGACTCGGACGACAATGAGCAGCAGTTTGGTGCCTTTGGCCACGGCGGCGACATGCCGAGCTTCAGCAGCCGGCGGTCCAGTCTGGCCAATAGCAGTGCGGTCGGCGCCGGAGGTCGTCGGCGGAGCAGTGCGAGCCAGCGCCACAGTGGCAGTGGTGCCGATCACCAGCGCAAAGGCTCTAACAGCACCACGACGGGTCCAACATCCACCACTGGTGGTTCAACGGGCGGCAGCGGTGGCCCGCCACCGCTTATGCGCTGGGCTGGATTCCGGCCGTTTGCCCTCAACAAGCACCCAGACAGTGTCAACGACCGGCGTAAGTCGCTTATGGCCTTCACCCAGATCATCAGCGTCACCCTTCTGGCATCTCTGGGCGTGGAAACAGGTGGCAATGGTGGTCGGGCCCGCCTATCCACCCGCGGCCTGCTGGCTGAGCTTCTGCGTGTGCTCCAGCCCAAGGACTACCGCGCCTACTTCCGCGCCGCTGCCCGCGTCATCTTGCTGCCCGAGGGTGGTAGTATTGTGTCACGAGCGCAGCCGCCGGACGAATTGGCCCTCGAGGCGCTCGAGCGTCAGCTGCTGGGCACGGCCAAATTTGTGCCCGGTGTGGCCACGTCGGCATCGTCGTCGCCCGCACCCATGATGGCCTGCATGACGTACACATCCGCGAACCACGGAACGATCACGTTGTATCGACTAGACATGGGCGGTGGTGGTCTCGGTGCGGAAGGCTGGCCGCGCCGCATTACACCCGTGTCGGCCATGGCGGCTGTGCCCAAAGAGCTATTGCGGCGGACGGCCCGCTCGATGCCACCGTCGCGGCGGACAGTCCTCAAAGTCGCCGTCGCTCCGGCAAGTGGAGCAGACAAGAAGAAAGACGAAAAGAGAGGCAAGAGTGGACGTAGCGCGAGCATCAGCGAGGACAAAGCGAGCTCATTTGACGACGGAGACAAGGACAAGGACGACGACAAGGAGAGGGAACGGTTCCGGTTCCGCTGGATCTCCATGCCGCAGGACACGTCCGTGCCCCAGATTGGGCACACGACGACCGTAGACGCGCCCGCCCTGTCCCCCGAGTTTCTGGCCGCCATGGGTATGTCACGCGAGGACGGCACGCTGTCGGACGGCACGACGGCCAATACGGTGCAGGCCACACTGCCGGCCATGTTTGCTTGGCTGCACACACGCTCGGCGTACCTGACAGGCATGGAAATGACCGGCCCCGAGCTTCAGCGGCCCTCCGCTCCGTCTGTCTCCAAGTCAGAGAAGACATCGCCCACGAAAGGGCGTGACCGTGATCGTCGTGATCGCGACCGTGACCGTGACCGAGACCGGGAGAGGGACCGCGACTACGACGACAACGCGTCGACATCGACATCGACTACCGCCCAAACGTCACGCAGCCGCATGCGCCGCGTCGTCCGTTATCAACACGGCCCCACGCCCCTCGACCACGACGGTAAAGAGCCCACAATCGTTGTCCTGCACCCGAGCCGCGGCGACTGGGTGACGTCGTCGGTATTTTGGACGGAGATGAAGGAGTAGAGATACTCGTATGTTTTGGCTATGTTGAGTTGGCAACTTTCTCACATTTGACGCGAATCGATCTACTTGCCAAACCTGGAACACATATGGGGATGTGCAGAGGGATATGTTTATGTTTACCAACTACGTTTGTGATGTTCAGCTGCATTGTTGCATTCTTTTCGTATTTGTCTCTAACTACGTTCAAAGTACTCTATTTAATGAACTGGATTTAACAGCATTGAAACAATTTGTTTGTACAGTGGCCTTGACTTATGAGGCCAGTTTGCACGTACTGCAGTTAGCGGCTTTGGTTTGTATTTAGTGCAATTCTACCACAATATGCTATCTACACTGCAACACACCACACCAAAAAGACAGACGGCGAAGCCTCGCTCGAAGAAACGACAACACATCTCCTGTCACAAAGTCAAAACGTCGGGGGCGTGGCGAGGTTCCCTGTCAGAAAAGCCCACCTTTGTTGCTTCTGTCGGGGTTCCTGAAGACCCGTCAACCTAAGCTCTAGGCCTGTTCTCGTTTCCTTTTCCGAGACCTGCCAGTCCGCCTTTCCCCAATCCTTCCCCTCGTCTGACGATATGCGGAGAGCCAAAGTGTGGAGTCACCTTTGGCAGCGTCTCCAGGATCATGACGCGGCGTTCTTTGTGTTTGAATGTTTCCATTTTCACTGTTCGTTTCTTTTACGTTTATTTTGCATATTTACGAAAGCGCTCCATCCTATTTTGACTCGGGCAACCTACACGAACCCCCATTTGTAAAACCAGACAGCCCTGACAGTGTAAGTGCCACACCAGCGAGTCGCAACTTTGGCAGTTATCCCCGGGATAACAATAACCGTAGCCAACTGGGGTCATGACTATATAAGACTTGTTTCCAATTTGTAGTAGAGTTGAGTACAGACGACTGTATTCACTGAAAGTAATTACGATAAAGCTCCGTTCACCTTTTCTTATTCATTTCTTCTCTTCAATTGCCACTCCTCGACTTTCACGGCATCAGTTCACCTCCACTCTACAGCTGCTTCAGCTGCCAAACCGTCCACAACTTCCACAAGCTCCGCTCGCAATGGCCTCCCTTAAAGGCAAAGTCGTCTGTGTCTCGGGTGCCGCTTCGGGCATTGGAAAGGCCACGGCCAAGCACCTGTTCTCGCTGGGCGTCAATCTGTCTCTGACGGACAACCGCAAAGAGGCCCTGGACGCAGCCGTCGAGGAAATCAAGACGCAGCCTCTGGCCGACGGCGTGTCGGCGGCGCCCAAGGTGTATGCCCGCGTCACGGACGTGCGGTCGTCGGCCGCGGTCGACACCTGGATCGACGAGACGGTCCAGGCGCTCGGCGGCCTCGATGGCGCCGCGAACTTGGCGGGCGTCGTCGGCAAGAACATTGGCAAGCACGACGTGACGGACCTGTCGGACGAGGAGTGGGCGTTTGTCAACGACATCAACCTGACGGGCGTGTTCTATGCGATGCGCGCGCAGCTGCGGGCCATGAAGACGCTGGGCGGCGGCACGCCGCGCAGCATTGTCAACGCGGCCAGCACGGCGGGCATCGCGGGCAACGCCAAGAACGCCAACTACAGCGCGGCCAAGCACGGCGTGGTGGGCCTGACGCGGAGCGCGGCCAAGGAGGTCGGGCGGGACAACATCCGCGTCAACTGCGTGGCGCCGGGCGTGATCGACACGCCCATGGTGCAGACGCTCTTCCAGGAGCTGGCAGACGGGATCGAGAAGATTGTGCAGGAGGGCCAGGCGCTGGGCCGGCGGGCCAGCCCGACCGAGGTGGGCAAGACGATTGCCTTTTTGCTGGGCGAGGACGCGTCGTTTGTGACGGGCTCGGTTGTCACGATTGACGGCGGCCAGATCTGCTAGACTACGAACACCGCGAAGCAAAGCGGAGCGGTGGTGCCACCAGCCGTGGCCTGGGGAAACACCGTTTGCACTGTATATAAAATGAAGAACGGTTCAAGATCATTGTTTCTATCAAGGCTCACGACACCCACACTGCCCCATTTTGATGATGAGGATTCCTTCCTGCGTCATTCTCCTCTATTAGAGCTAGGTTGAACTCAGAGTCCGGCAATATCCTCCTCAGCGAAGTTTGATTCTCTGGAACATGTCGGCAGCAAAATCGGGTAAGCTGCGCACCAACGAATCCACCTCGGACACGGCCCGAAAATGAATGAGGGCAGAAGCACAGTAATCACTCACCATGCTGCGAAGCGAGTCTCGTTTGCTCGGGCAGGAAATTTCGTAGGTGAACCGCACGAGACAAACAATCTGCTCCAGGCTGTCTTCCGTGACGGCGAGCCATACAAGAATTCGGTGTAGCTTTCTCAAGGCAAGGGCCTTTAGGGTGTCAATCTGATGGTAGTTGGCCAGAGCATACATGCGGGCATGGACCATTAGGATGTTCACGGTTCTGTTGTCCGGCCAGGCCACGTCCTCGTGGCTGCAGAGCGGATCCGGGCACTCGGTCACAAATCGATTGGCAGGACTGGCATTGGCAGTGCCACCGTTTTTCGTGCTCCTGTATGTCGAAGACATCCCATCCTTCGATTTATCAATCGAGCTGGCCAGTTTCTCGTCGCCGTTGTAGTCCCCTGTGTACAGAAACATAGCGAATCGGCCAAACGTCGCCCTGCTTATATCGGGCCAGACTACACACTTGTTTGCTGCTTCCTGCATACTGCCGTTCACAAGTGCGTCGAGAGCTTTGGATTGGGTGGCTACCAGTGCCGAGTGGAGCTGGTACTCTGTCTTATACGGGCCAATAATGAATTTCAACGGGGTGGACGAGACGATCCTAGATATTGTACACGTTAGTATATAATCCAGAAGATGCTTATGAGCTAAGAAAGGACAGACGTCTCGTATACTGTAGAATCCATGGCCATTTGTAGTCTGTTTCGTGTAGGTAGATAAGAAGCACCCAGAAAGACGTCGTAGAGTTGTGTCGTCAGTGTAAATATGTGAAAAAACAACTGCAAAACTTGGCAGAGATGACCGCCTTATATATATTACAAAGCGCCATTTGCAAGAATCAACTGAGACAAGACAGCAAACGACATATCTCCTATTCACTCACTTGGACGCAAATTGGGATCCAGTGACTTTAACGTATCACACCAGAATGGTTCATTTGCATATCCCGTGAATGTTCATCTCATCAATGCAATAACACAATTGAAGCACTATGTACATTACAGATAATATGACTGTTTATACACCGCCACCTTCACGCACGCATCATTCACGACACCTCGGTGAAATACTGTGGTGATAGCGACAGCCGGTCTCGGATGACCAGCACAATGTGGCGCCAGTCGGCCATGGCCCCTTGGCCAACGTCGCCACACGCAAGTCCTTTGCTGCAGGTATTTGTCAGCATCGCAGTCGGGAAACAAGACAACGGGTGAACGGCACACTTGGAACGTACCTCTGGGGCAACAGCACTTCGTACCAGCCGGTCGGCTGCGCCTCGTCCGTCTCGCGTTCGCCGTCCTCGTCCGTCGTCGCCACTTTTGGCGGCTTCACGCCCCATGTGTCCCGCAGCGTCGCCAGCTGCCGTGCCGTCAGCGGGTGGTTCCACATGGCCGTGTTCATGCTCGGCGCCACCAGGATCCGCTTGCCCAGCGCCGGGTCCGTGTCCCACGCGCGGATCACGCTCGCGAGCAGCGTGTCGCACAGGCCGTTGGCGATTTTGGCCAGCAGGTTGGCCGACAGCGGCGCCACGACCAGCACATCGGCCCAGCGGCGGAGCTCGATGTGCAGAATGGGCGCGCCGCGCGTCCAGGGCGGGTTCCACTCGTCGGCATCGCCGACATAGACGGCGTCGACGTTGGGCAGGCCCCGCAGAGCGGCCGAGTCGACGGCGGGCTGCTCGGCCGCTTGGCCCTGCAAAAACTGGGCGGCGCTGGTCGTCAGGATGACGCGGATGGATAGGTTTGGCACGCGTGAGAACGCCGCGGCGATCAAAGGCAGCTTGATCGTGGCGACCGAGCCGCTGGCCGCGAGCAGAAGATGCGTCTTGCCGTCATGGATGGCAGCGGCGACTTCAGCGGCCGCCGACGGCCGGTCGGGCGCCGTTGTTGCTGAAGACATGTGGTGTATTAATGTTGTATGGTAGTCAACGTCAACGGAGAACAAGCGTCATAAAGTCATGTTGCGAGCAACAACTCATCGCCATGAAGCTCAGTCGAAGTCGAATTTATAATCTCAGTCACAAACGTGCTGCGATGTACGCCGTAGCTTTTAGATCAACGGGTGCCAGAATACTCTACGAGATGACTAATATGGTCACGTGCACTTACACGGCTTCACGTTTGCCACTCTTCGACATTTCTGTGCTCACGCCTCCATGTTCTTGAAAGCAGCTCGGTATCTCCAAGTTCGTAATGCGTCATGCAATGTGCTCTATGAATACATGTATAGGTAGCTTATGAGGTGCTGGTGCGCCGTTGTAAACAATAAATAATCAAATCCAACACCACCACCGCTAACAGTCTCTGCCTCAACAACCTTGTCGGAAGGTTTGTATGCCGTCTCGGAGGTCTCTGAATCAGTCCGCCTTCACTTCTATCGCTTTCTCATGCGTCTCCTCGGGTTTTGCAGGTCCCTTTTCGGACGGTTCGTCGATTTTCTCGGCAGGCTCCTTTGTTGAAGACACCTCCTTGTCCGTCCCCCTCTCGCCGTTGTGGTCCGACTTTGCATTCTCAACAATCGCCGTGTCCACCGTCTCCTTCTCCTTTGCTCCATCCTCATCACCAAACAAAATATCGTCAGTCTTGTCCGTCTTTGTCGCCGGAGAATCACCACCGTTTAAATTGACTTCCTCAAACACCTCGGCCGGTTTAGCAACAGACGTCCGTGGCGGTAGTGGCGGAGGGGGCCCTCTGGGCAACGTAACAGCAGGTAACTTGACTTCGTCTCTGTACGGGTTGCCGTTTTCGTTGCTCCACGGGTTGGAGCTGACAGCAACGCCCCGCGCTCCAGGCCCGTCCGAGTCGACGACTTGGGGCGCGTCCGGCACGTCTTCATAGACACTCCGTTCCTCGTCCTCATCAATGGCATCGGGCACCACCAGACCTATCGCGTTGCTGCTGGCCTCTTTCTGTCGTTCTTTCTCTCGCAGAGCTTCCCGTTCGCGCTCTGCTTCTGCTGCCTCGGCCTCGGCCATGGCGGCCATGATGGCTTCGGCATCGGGATGTGGTTCGATCAGAACGGGGTCGGTTTGCGTCCCCATGTCGGACATGGGCACAGTCGGCCGGCGGTCCATGCTCCAGCGCTGGCTCAGGTTGCTTTGTGTGCGCCGGTGGCCGTTGTGGAAGGCGTTGTATACGGGACTCTTGGGGCTCGGGTTGAAGGCGAACACCTCGCTCGTGGGGCGGGAGTTGGTGGCGGCTTCGCGGATCTCGAGGCCTTCCTTTTCCAGAGCCAGCACACCGTACGGGTCCGGGTCTTCGCGGTCCGGCACGCCAAACAACGAAGTCGGCGCTTCGATGTCGACATCGCCGGGCGCCGGCTGGCCCTCAAGCTCGTCCATCAGCTCTTCGTCGACGTCGGTGCGGCCCTCGGCGGCCTTTAGCGTTTCCATCAGCATGGAGACCTCGGGCGGCCGGTGCCGCACCTTGCCCGCCAGGATGTCCACGGCGGTAATCTCTTCGTGGTAGAAGCGCTTGTTCTCGTCCGTGCGCTCGACGATGATGGTGCCGTCGACCTGCACGCCCGCGTAGAAGCCGCGCGACTTGAGGTATGTAAACACGGGCCGGTTCATCTCCTTCCACTTGCCGTCGTTCTCGAGCACGCCGCCGGCGCCGACAGGACCAGCCACCGCGCTGATCTCGCCGCCGAGCGTGGCCCGCAGTTTTGTAAACGACGCAAGCGCCTTGCGGTTGTTGATCACCAAGACGCAGTCGTAGATGTCGACGCCGACCAAGAAACCGAGGCCGGCCGTGTGGAGCAGAATGCCCGAGGGCTCAGACCACGTGCCGTCTTCCTTGCGCGCGACAAGGACGCCCGAGCCGCCGGCGCCCGAAATCCAGAGACCCGTGCGCATGGTCGTGAATATGGCGAGGCCGACGGCCTTTTGGATGACTTTCTGGGGGATCTTTTTGATGACGCGCTGTTTGGATTTGGGGCCGTCGCGGTCCGGGCCGGACGGCTTCTCGATTTCGGTGTAGAAACCATCCTCTGGGCGTGGTTAGAGCCAATGTTGCCAAGATGAGTCCGGACACAGTGCGACGCAAGGCACCGAGGAGACTTACTGCAAAAGGACCGGAGAATACGAGCTGCTTTGTCGCTTTCCTTGTCGAGTGTGGTCGGCCAAAAGGCCTCGCTGCCGATCCGGTTGGAGAACCGGTTGACGGGCGCGCCGAGCTTGTCAGCCCAGCCCCAGACCTTGTCGAATCCCTGCTTGCTCTTGGTCTTGGTCGTGTCCCACGACGGCAATCTTGATGTCACCTTTTCCATGGTGATATCTGTAGGGAAGAAGAGGACGATGGGGGACGGCGAGGTAAAGGTACGGAGAGAATGGCGGGAGGCAAAGAAAATGAAAAGCAAGGACGAAGAAGTCCCAATTAATGGTGCATGACAAAGTCGGTGCCCGTCATGGAGCTTTCTCGGCTTACAATCACAAAGAGGTCAGAGATGCGAGTCAGAATGCCCAGAAGAACAAAGCAAGACACAATCCGGAAGAATACAGCAGTCAGACAGAAACCAGTCAAATGACGACAATTGGGAAAGAACGAGGGACAGGAGTTACGGAACATACGAGAGGCAATGCAGCTCCTGCACTTTACTACATCAAGCTCCTCCGGGGCCGTCGGTAGGCAGTCGCGAAGCGAAAACGTGCGAGGTGAGGTGCGAGCTGTTGGCGCCTTCCTGCGGTGCGTCGTAGACACTCTGCGCGGGGCCGCTGTGGCTTTGCGTAGAGGAGGGGCAGGCGTGGTGCTGACGCTATGCGCTGACCTGAACAGCGGGAGCGGCCCTAGAGATGCCCCATTCCGGCGTTTCCGAGACAGCGAGAGCGAACCGCGAGGCTGCAGAAAGGGAAGTGTAGAGGCAAAGAAAGAGCTTAGGAGAGCAGAAGAGAATGCAGCAGACAGATTCTCGGCGTGTCGGTGACCAACTTCGCATTCGTCTTCTCACAATCAGCCTCCATTGATCAGCTGGACGCCATACTGTGGCGGCCTCTCCGTCGCTCGATTTTCCGTCCGTCTACTTCCGTTCATTGCCTGCAGCATCCCGTTTTATGGTATCCTACTATCTTTGGAGGTGTTCGTTCTTCCTGTCTGTCATACTGTCTGGCATACTTCCAATCCTCTCCTTGGCGACTAGCCATGGATTGATCGTGATGGTATGGGTTTCTGGCCGAATTGAGCTTGAGGTGCTTTGAAGACACGTATTGCTCTTGTTATTCTTTACACCGGACAGTCTCTGTCGGAAGGCAAACAAAAACCTCGACAATATTTCTACTTGATATATATCTCGAGACATGGTAGCTCGTGGTTGTCATCGTTACGCATGTTGTTGAGGGCAGCCCTGTCAGGGAAAGATTCGAGACTCATACAGTGCTCATACGTATATATACTGTATTCACACTGTCATCGAAGAAAGCAGCCCCAACGACGTCAAGCTCTTCAACCGGAGCAAACAAGACGGAGACTGCACAATTTCCCTACAGTTGTCATCTTGGCCGGGCAGCCTGCGCCCATGATTCTTATCAGCGGCCGTTATCACGTCCTGCAACAATCTGGCTGGCCTCTCGCAAGGCAAGGCCAATTCATATTGCAGCTACCACGTCACCTACGAACTGTCACGCTAAGAGATATGTACTAAATATACTGCATCTACCGCAAAATGATACATGCTCAAGTATGAAAATGGCAAGGGCAGCAAACGAAGAAGTTCGAGCGCGTCCATTTGCAGCCCGCGTACGATGTAGAGAGCCTGCAAACGACGCCCGAGATGTGCAAGACAACACCCGTCACGATGCTACCTACAACCCTACATCCTACTGTTAAACAACCGTCATAGCTCCAACAACTGGAGTGGGTCCAATTATGCACGACGTTATGTGTCCATGCCCCCGCCTGTCGGCTGGTAGCAGCTGACAAGTGGGGCCTTTTAGTTTTCGTCTCTCGCTGCCCCAGCCACCTGCTCTCAAAAATTTGCAGGTACCAGTACACGTATCAGTACAAGTATCAGAACCTGCTGCTGCGCCGCTAGCTTCCCCGACCTCCTAGATCCCTTTGAGCGGCTGCCCCGTTCTCTTTTCCAGGCCCTATTACGCGGGGTTTTGCGCGCGTGATAGTTGCTTCAGGGTGCCAAAGACAGGGCTGCACGCCCGCTAAAAGGGTCCCAGGGAGCTTCCCTGCCTGCAGGACGATGCCAGGACCTGCAGATGGTAGGCAGATAGAGTGGTCTGCGCCCCACAGCAGACGACTGTGGAGATCGTGACTTGCGTCGTAACAAAGTATCGGTACCGCGAGCGTGCTCCAAGTACACCGTACTCCATATGGGCTCTTTCCTTTTTTATCAGGAAGTCAGGGCCCGTTTGTGTGTTGCATCGTTGACGCCTCGGCGGCTTTCTTGCAGCGTCGTCCAGTCGTCCACAGAGTCGCACCTGCCGTGTCAAACACCCCTGTAAAATGAACAAAATAGGGGTGAAGGGAGGAAGGGAGGAAGGCGCGTCCGCAGAACCTTCCCAGCCTCCACCAATGAACCACTCCCACAGCCATCGCACAGCCAATCCGCGCCCAATCCAAGCCCCAAGTTTGGCATTGGCACCAGCGCACCTTAATACCTTCCTTACTCAGGGCGAAAAAATAGCACGCGCTGCGGGCAGGACTCTGCGCACACAGCAACCCAACGAACCCACAATAGCAACCCGCTAGCAGGACTAAGCAGGCACCACGCGCACATGACAAGTGCTCCAAAATCCCTTCCTTCTTCCCGTTGCCACTCCTTCCCATTCGATCTTCCATCGTCATCACACTTCTTCGTCTTCGCATTCACAAAGCGCTTCACCACAAGCATCAGCATCGTCTTCGCGGTTCGACTCCTCCCTTCTTCTCCCTTTCACGGGCCTCGTCTCTCGATTTGCTTTGTCTTGTCGACTGGCAATCGTGCCCTCGCTGCAGTTCGCTGACACCCGCCCGCGTTTTCAGCCGCTTCGATTGCGAAAATCGTCGAAAACTTTTTTGTTTTTTTCACTCCCCTGAAAAATACAATCGTCCACCACATCCTCCCATCCTCTCATCCTCCCATTCTCGTCGTCTTGGACCCTCTCGACTTCGTCACCTTCCTCCCTCTCTCTTCTCGCGTCGCGGACATTTGATCCTCGGTGCTTGCCTTTTCGTTTTTCTACTTTTTTCTCAGATTCCTCTACAGACACACAATGTCGTCCGAGGTACAGTCCCGACCGGCGGCCACACGCGGTGGCCGGGGCGCGTCACGCGGTGGCAGAGGAGGCTTCGCCGGCCGTGGCAGCACGCGCCGAACGAACGGTGATGCAAAGAACGATGACAGCAGCCCAGCATCCCTCGAGGACGAGGGCGAGATCGGCCAACTCAAGAAGCTGTACGGCGCCAAGACGCCACTCATCCGTGAGCTGTTCCCCGACTGGTCCGAGGTCGACGTCCTGTTTGCTCTCCGTGAGACCGACGGTGACGAGAACCTGACGGTCACGCGCATTGCCGAAGGTGAGTTTGTGATTTTTTTTGGCTTTCGTGGCACTCCATTTCGAGCTTGACGGTGGACACGTGCTTTTTTTCGCTTGAGCTTCGCTCAGACAAGCTTCGGCCTCCCTTGATTCATCACACACAATTTGCATCATGCCATTGGCGCCACGCAACAACTGCTTCGGCGTTCATTGAGACCATCAACGCTCGGCGACACGTCGTTTTCCTTTTTCCATTTTCCTGTTTTCATTTTTGGGGGATTATTCTTGCTTCACCTCTCTGTCACAAGACGCCACACCTGCTCGTCAACATCACCCAACTACCTTCACTACCATCTCTCTAATCCATACTAACGTATCCTCCACTAGGCACCATTTCTCAGTGGGACGAGGTTTCCAAGCCAAAGAAGGAACGCACGAAGCCAAAGGCCGCCGCCGCCGACGCAGCTTCAGCCCGGCCGGCCAGACGCGACGGGGCAGGCCCCGACAAGACCCGTGGACGTGCGAATGCCAGGCCTGCTGAGCGCGGTGGGCGCAGTGCTCGTGGCCGCTCAGCTCCTGCACCGGCAAACGGCACACGCGCCGAAGCACCCCTTTCTGTCCCGACCGAGGAGTCGCAAGCATGGGATGGCCAGAAGCCCGCTGACGAATCGACCCCCGATCCGACTGCTCTTATCGCTGCTACCGTTGCTACACACACTACCTCCGCTGCTCCCGCCTCTGCTCCTCCTGCTGCTGCCGCTGTCCCGAAGACGTGGGCGAGCCTAGTCCGCCAGACCGTTGTTCCCCCGCCAAAGGCCGTTGCGAAGCCCAAGGAGGCGACGCACGCATCCAAAGCTCCCGCCGATTCCACTACCGATTCCCTCCCTCCCTCCACTTCTACTGCCGCTCCCACAACCGCTCCCTCCTCCGCACCCACTGCCGACGCCGAGCCCCAGCCGGCCTCTGCTGATGACGACACGCCTGTCGTCAAGGAAGCGGCGGCGCTGGACGTCGCCATTCCTGTTGTTGTACCGGAGGTCGCCATTTTACCCTCCAAGGATGCCCTTACCGAACGTAACCTCGAGCAGGTCGACGACGACTCCCACCCTCCCGAGACCGATACCCTCCACAGCGAGGCCGCCGACTCTTGGGACCCCCGTGCCGCTGCTCTTGCCGGCACCAGCACCCCCATTTCTGCTTCCCAGCAGCACCACGCCAACAAGCCCGCCGCCGTGGGCAGTGGCTACGCGGCGACTGCCTCCAAGGCCACGGACCGCGGCGCCGTCCGCACCCCCAGCTACTCGCGCCGCATCCTCGACCAGGAGGAGGCAGTCCGCATGCCTGTCAACCGCGACGTTGACCGCGCTGCTGTGCAGTTCGGTGCCCTGAACTTCAACGGCGCAGATAACGAGGACATTGACGGCGACCGTGAGGAGCCCGAGACCCGTGCCCAGCCGCCCGACGATTCTCCCGTCGCGCACCCCCGCGCTTCCCTCCCGCCCGTTGCGCCGCCCGCATCTGCCGCCCCCGACGCGTTCGCCGCCCAGAAGCAGGCTGCTGCCAACGCTACCCCTACCGCAACCTCGAGTCTTCCCTCTGCGCCGGGCGCCACTGCGCCCGTTGCTCCACCGACAGGCCCTGCTGCCCAGGCCCAGAACGCCCAGGCGTACGGCCGCTACGGCCAGTCTGCACAGGATTCCGCCTTTGGCCAGAAGCCCTTCGACGCCTACGGCCAGCCCGCCCAACCCCAGCCCTCGGCCACCTCCCAGTTCGAGAACTACCAGGGCATCCCAACTGCCGCCAACACCCAGGCCCCGCAGGCCCCGACGGCCTACAGCTCTGCCGCCCCGAACGAGTACTCGCAGTACTTCACCTCTGACGCGCAGAGCCGCATGCCGCAGTACAACAACTACTACCAGGCTGCATACGGCCAGCAGGCCCAGGGCCACCAGGAGGGTGCCCAGAACCAGCGCTCCTACGGAGCATACGACTCGCTTAGCCAGTACCCCCAGAGCAGCGGCGCGTCCCGCTTTGGTGGTGCTGCCGCGGCGAATTCGACCGCTGCCGCCGACGCCCAGAACAGCGGCACCTCGACTCCCAATCCGCCGGTGGCCGGCCAGCCGCAGTCCCAGCAGCAGCCGGGCGTCGGTGCCCAGGGTCAGCACGGCCAACAGCAGCACCAGAACAACCAGTACCAGTCTTACTCGCAGCACCCGTACTACGCCAGCCCCTACTACGCCCAGTATGTTCAGTATGGTGCTTTTGGTGGCCAGAGCAACTTTGGCACCCCGTACGGTGGCAAGGGAGGCTACGGTGGTGCTCACCACCCGTACAACAACATGACCCCGCAGTACGACCAGCACTCGCAGGCCTCAGGCGGCTTTGGCGGCGCCTCGTCTCTGCACCGCGGTGCCGGCACGGACAACACGGGCCTGGGCTCCGCAGGTCTCAGCGACTACGGCCGCGTTGCGTCTAGCCAGTCCCAGACTGGCTTTGGCGGTGCTGGTGCGGCTGGCCACGATGGCGCCTACGGCCGCGGCGGTGCCTCCGCTTACCAGTCGCAGGCTTCCGGCCAGGGCTATGGTGCGCAGCAGTCTCAGGTAGGCTCGCAGCAGACCGGTGCTGATGACCTGAAGGCGTACGGCGACGCCTCCAAGGCCGGCGGTGCCGGCCCCAACCCCCCGGGTGTAGCCCGCCCCGGCTCTGCGACCAACACGCAGTCGTCGCAGTCGCTGCCTCCCCCGCAGTCCACCCAGCAGGGTGCGTACAGCGGCTACCCCTCGCACCTGCAGCACGGTGCCGGCGGTCTGCACGGCAGCAACCAGTCGGCGGCCGGTGGGGCTGGCGGCTACGGCGGCAACCAGAACCACGGCAACAATCCGTACATTGGTGCCTACGGCAGCCACAACACGCAGCACGGCGGCCACTCCGGCCAGGGCTTTGGCAGCAACTACTACAGCAACCAGCAGCAGCAGCGCGGCTGGGGCGGCAACTACCACTAGATGTGAGTTGCCCGCGCATCTCTTCCTGAGGGAGGAGACTGTCTGTTGAAAAGAAGAGGATTTTTGAAGGGCCTTGGCCCGCGTCCTCATTTGTTGTTGCTTTAATCTTAATTTTTTTGTTGCTCGGTTTCTGTCGTTTTTTTTTGTCGTTTGTTGTGTCTCTCCCATCGTACTGTTTCCTTTACTTTTGTTATCGTATGTGTGTCATTATTACTCTCATTGTCTTTTTGTGTTTGTACTGCAGATTGAGAGAAGAAATGAGAGTGAAATACCAAAGAAAAAAAATACACTCCCACAGACACACAGAACTGTTTCTCCTTTCATTGCTTTTGACCAAAAAAATCTTGTGACTGTACGATTTTTCATCCTTGTTTTTCTTGTTTTATCTTTTATCTCTGATTGGATGGGTTTTGTTTACTGTGTTTCTTTGGCCCAACTTGTGTTCCGGGATACTTGGTTTGCTACTTGCCTTCATCGCTGGTTTTATCTTGATGGGTACCAAAAAATATGGGTTGCAGGAGAATATCATTTTGTCGCATTTTGTGGCCCCGTTGCCGAATTACATAAAAATGAAAAAAGGCGTGTTTGGGGGTGTTCCACGAGGCCTACATGGCCTGGCCATCTCTCTTCTTCTGTGTTCTCTGCCTCGTTCAAAAAAAACGTTAATCGTTCCTCGCGCTGATCTGAACATGTGAGTCTTGGAATCTGGGTAGACAAGAGACTTTCTGTAAGGTTTAAGTGATTTAAAATGAGGATTTGAATAATTTAATCCACGTAATTTTTCTGTGGCCTGTTGCTAAATAAACAATACTCACACGACCCTTTTTTACATCGATTCTGCTAAATGCTTGTGACGTATCACAGAACACCTTTTCGACGCGTTTCTCGTCTCCTAATGTATTTACACACCGTTTCCTACACCCTGCAACTTCTTATCCGTCATAGTATATACCGTGTTATGATCACCAAAACAACACGGGGGATGAGAGGCCAGGGAAGGCAAAAGACCCTGTTTCTCGGGCTAGTCGATCATGACTCGGGGCGAAGGCATCCGCATCGTGGCGATGGCTGGAAGGAAGAAGGAAGAGCCGTATGGCACGGCCACGTCTTTGCAGATTATCACAAGATACCGTATAGTACTGTCCCCGCTCCTCAAGGATCATCGGAAAGTTTGAGGGCATGGAGGGCGTAGAGGGCGTGGAGAGCAAGGATATTTCGGGACAATTAGCCGCCAAGAGATATCGTTTTGGCAGGGCGGATGAAGTTGAACCTGAAAAGGCAACCGGCGACAGGCAGTGGTATAGATGCAACCTCTCTATACAGTGCAGAGGGGAAGGGGAAGCCGTGAAGATAAGGTGCCAAATAAACGCATGCCAAGAGTTGCGGAAAGAAGGGAAGACAGGCAGGAGAGAAAAGAGCCGAGCGACTAGAGAAAGCTTGTCTTTGGGAGGGTTTGACTGGCCCTGATTACTCTGTATTTTTATTCTCCTTTCCTGCTCTATGCTTTTCGAATGCGACCCTATCTGATTCGGGACTTTATGTTCTTCTTTTGTTTCTACCCCAGCTTTGTTGGTATATTGTGCTGGACCCACACTTTCAGCTTGTTGTTTGTGATCGCGAGAGCATGGAATACGAGAAAACAATGATCTGTCATGACTGTCGTACATATGAATTTCTCCGTTCGACAAAAAGTACAGCTTCGCCCAAGTTAGCTATGTTCATCAGCATGGTCAAACAACAGATCCATCGGTATTCCTTCTTCCTCTTCCTCTTCCTTCGTGATAGTTATCTCTCGTCTTCTTGCTGCATTTACTGTTTCTCGCCCGAATAGATATCTCGTGTTGAGCAGATGGGCACAGGAGGCTCATCCTGCGAGCCCATCTTCCAGCTCCTCCAGCTCCTCCAGCTCATAGATGTAGATGGCTCTCCTCACTCGTCTTTCCTTCCCCACTTCTTCCGTCCTCCCATCTGGACGCCAGACTCGTCGTTCCGGCATTATAAGCAAGATCTGTATATAGCAAAGGAGCGAGGAAGTGGCCCCAAACTTATCCAGATTGGACAACACGTCAGCCACTCGCTCCACGGCCTGGATCAAGAAGACCGATATTCGTTCTTGTTGTTCCTCGGTCCTCCTGTGTACCTCGTCTTTGGCCCTCGGCCATCTTTGGTAATGTTCTTATCTTTAATATTTGCTGAATTTTTATGTTATCCTCCCATCCTGCACCCTCATCCTCACTACCGTGTTCGTTGCCCGTCGCCACACGACTCAATAACATGCCGTGGCCTCTTCAACGCGTACTCTCGGCCCCGGCACGGCGAGATGAGATGCACATAATTCTGGGGAAGGGGACAGGAGGCTTTGCCGTCCATCCTCCCCTTTCCCATGCGGTCTGATACAAGGGCCCAGGGATCGTCTCGTGTCGTGCAACGGCCGCGATGGCACAGACTCGTGCTGTCGTCATCGCAAGGTGGGATGAAATAGATGAGACGTAGAGAGACAGAAACCAGACAAAAACACACGAGTTTGTGTCTTCGTCCACCGCCGTACATGCACACGTGCCTCTCTTCCCTATTTCTACCCCTGCCCTGTTCTTCCAGCTCCCTTGTCCTTGTCTTCCCTTGTTTGATTTTGATTCCGTGAGCCGCTTGACGCGTTGCCTTGTTATCATTCCGCCTATGCGTCGACTGCAAAGCAGCAAGGCTACCCCAGATTTTCACATATATGGACATCTTGTTTCCGGTCTTGGCATCGTCAAGTCTTGGCACGGCTCTTCGACCGTTGTCACTGAGCCCATCTTCCGTGCTGTCTGCTATCTCATCGTGTCTATATAGACCACATCCTGCCCATTGCATTATTGAGTTCTAACGTCGTGTACTCGTTACATATCGTTACATATCTTTGCATCTTTCTCTGCTCTTTTTCCCCCCTGTCTTTCTCATTTCTATTTTCTCTTTCTCTTTTCTCTTTCCTACTTTCTATCTTCCGTATTCTCTCCTCCCCCCCCCCCCCCTCCAAAAAATGTCACCACACGCGAGGGCCCGGCCGATGAAGCCGTCGACTTGGCCGTTCTTCCGGCACTTCACCAAAATCTCCTTTGTCTCGCTGATGCTGCTCAGTCTCAGCGTGCTGGAGTTCGGCTTCGACAACTCCATCACCAGCCTCGTCCAGGTCATGGACCAGTTTGACGTGGACTTCCACATGTACCTGCCGCTCAACGAGACGGAACCCACGCATCACCACGGCGGACGTGCACACGAGGGGGGCCATAATACTAGCAGCACCACCACCAACGGAACCCACCACCACGGCCGCCCGCAGATGGACCCCGTCAAGCTGTCGATTTTCGGGTCCATCGGCACGCCCTTCCGCGCCGCCATGCTCTTTGTGGCCCTGCTGATCGCCGAGCGCTGGGGCCGCTGGACGGTGTTCGTGGTGATGCAGTTTGGCAGTCTTCTGGGCGCCACGATCCTCTTCACGGCGCACTCGTTTGTGCAGGTCGTGTGCGGCCGCGTCGTGCTGACCATGTTCTCCGGCTGGCACGACTGGCTGATCCCCATGTACCTGGCCGAGATCGTGCCCGGCCCGGTGCGCGGCTCCGTCATTGCCTTTTACATGATCTTCAACTACTCGGGCTCCGTGACCGCGGCGCTGGCCACCTTCTTCTGCTCCAAGGCGTACGTCGGCGACGCGCGCCAGTACCGCATCCCCTTTGCCCTCATGTGGATCACGCCCGCCGTGTGCCTGGCGCTGTGCTGGGTGCTGCCGGAGTCGCCGCGCTGGCTCGTGCGCAAGGGCCGCATGGACGAGGCGGTGCGCGCGCTGCGGCGGCTCAACGGCGCGCGCACCGGCTACTCGCCCGAGGAGGAGGCGCGGCTGCTGCTGGCGTCGATCGAGGCGGACGCGGCGACGCAGGGCGCGTGGCGCGACCTGTTCCGCGGCACCAACACGCGGCGCACGCTCACTGTGTTTATGAGCATCTTCCTCATCTCCGTCACGGGGCAGTCGTTTGTCACCAAGTACGGCACCATCTTCGTCAAGGGCATCGGCGCCATGGACCCGCTGCAGTTCGGCCTCATGGAGAAGAGCCTCAGCATCGTCGCGCCGCTGACCCTGCTGTTTGTCATTGACCGCTTCGGCCGCCGCGCCATCTACTTTGCCAACGCCACCGTCTACGCCGTCTGCCTCTTCCTGATCGGCGGCATCGGCATGATGGACGTCCACCGCGTCGGCAGCGTCATCATCACGCTCTACATCCTGTCCGCCATCGTCCACATCGTCGGCTACCACGGCGCCTGCACCGTCGTCGCCGCCGAGACGCCGCACCTGCGCCTGCGCGAGCGCACGCTGGCCGTCACCCACATCGCCAGCAACATTGTCGAGTTTGGCGTCGCCTTCTCGCTGCCCTACCTGCTCTACAAGCCCTACGCCGACCTCGAGTCCAAGGTCGGCTTCCTCTACGGCTCCATCACCGTCCTCGGCATCCTCTGGGGCTACTTTTACCTCCCCGACACCAGCCGGCGCTCGCTCGAGGAGCTCGAGGAGCTGTGGCAGGCCGGCGTCCCCGCCTACAAGTTCGGCGCCTACACGGCCACCGGCAGCGGCGTCGGCTTCCGCGTCACCCAGCTCGAGCGCCATGCGGGTGCCGGCGAGCTGGGCTGGAGCTCGGAGGACCTGCCGCCGGTTACAAGCCTCCATGGTAAGGACAGCGGTAAGGCCGACAGCGACGTCATGGACAAAGCCGTCACTGTTGTGCACGAAGAGGTGGTTGTGCCGGAGAAGGTGTAGCCGGTGTTCATTGCCATGTTCTAGCACTCTTTTTGTTTTATGCTACTTTTATATTTTTTTTTCAGTCATTTCCACTCGTTGTACACTCATTTTCTACGCGATATACATGTGGGCATCTCATCACTCGGCGTTTGATTTCAAACCAGCTGCTATTTACTATTTACTGCATTATCGTCTTCTCTTCGTGTGACTTGGTGACTTATGTAGACCACAGTATTCGTGAGTTGGGACAAACACGGCTTTACTCACATCACTACTTGTCTAAAATTATGTGCAATGCACTGTAGCCTTTCAAGAGGCACTTATGTGCCCGTACCAATCTCGGCACCGAGGTCGCTCGGTCAGATGACGGGACGGGCTGGGACGAATCCGCCCATCTGTCTAGTCCTAGCCTTTCTACGAGTAATACATCCCATAAATCACCGTACAAGGCTTGGCCTGTTCTCTCGGTAGTTCATGCGATGCTTCTAGCGTTCGATTACAGGTACAAAGGAAGACGTGGCTGGAAATGAAGAAATACATAGTGGCCGCGCGTTTCAGGGCTTCGAGAAGACAGGAAACGGCTGGATATGCGGCACGGCAATATAACAAAGGAACGTGGAATTGGTGCAGACTGCTCGGAGAACAAAGCAGAGGCAATGTGGGCGAGAATATAGAGCTGCCGAAAGAGAACAGAAGAAATGGCATTGTGGACTGAAATAGCTCATGTGCTGTTGATACACTTTGCAAAGTCAAGATCAAAGGAGATCGAAGGAGATCCAAGCAACACACATGTCCCAACATCCCATTTAACAATAATGAAAAGAAAGATAAGAACGACGAAGTCCTTTAGTCATCAGCTCTTCCGTCAGCATAACCGACATTCAAACGTCAAATATGTAGCAGAAGTGAGAAGAAATAAACAGAAGACTAGATCATCGCGAAGTCAAGACGCGATCAACAAAACAAAGTCAAACAAACCCCCTCCCCTCTTTCATTCCTACTCCTGGTTCAGCCACTCTCCATATCACCCCCCTCCCCCCCTCCCTACTCCTTCTTTGCCTTCACCGGCGCCGTCACCTTGCGCGTGCCCTTGACAATCATCCAGCCGCCAACCAGGCTGTGCACCCACCGCCCCACCGCGCTCTCCAGCATCGACGGCGCCTCGTCCTTGGCGTGCCGCCAGAACCACGTCTCGTTGACAAACACCACCGCGTCGCCCGCCGCCGTCGTCTCCACCGCCGCCACAATCACCGCGTGCACCACCAGGTCCGGCTTGTCCGCCAGCCGCTGCGTCATGATCTCCGCGCGGTCGCGGCTGCGGTAC
Source organism: Sporothrix luriei (assembly GCA_021398005.1). Classification (NCBI taxonomy): domain Eukaryota; kingdom Fungi; phylum Ascomycota; class Sordariomycetes; order Ophiostomatales; family Ophiostomataceae; genus Sporothrix; species Sporothrix luriei. The sequence goes on along the minus strand of WNLO01000153.1, from coordinate 30,070 downwards.
GTCACCAGGTGCGGCCCGCAGGCGATGTCGTCCTTGTCAAACGCCAGCGCCTCCAGGTGGTCGGCGCCAAACGTCTTGCGCAGCGCCGGGTCCTGCACGATGCGGTGCATGATGAGGCCCATGGACGTCCAGCTGAACGCGCCAAACGTGCCGCGCAGGTACGTCGTCAGGAGCTGGCCGTCTGTGGTGTGGCCCTGGCTCTGGCCCGCGGTCAGGCGCTGAATAGGCACCGGCTTGGACAAGACGCGCTCGCAGTAGACCACGTACGGCGCGTCCTCGCCGTACACCTCGGCCGGCAGCGAGTGCGGCGGCACAGCGTCGGCCACGGTCGTCGCGCAGGAAAACGTCTTGGTGGCGCCCGCAGCAGACGCCGCCGCCGCCGCCGCCGCCGCCACGGCGGCCTTGTCCTTGGCCGTCAGCACGCGCCGCTCGGTCGCCGAGGCGCCGACGTAGTACGACGTGATTGCCTGGACCAGCAGCAGGTAGACGGTCGAGGCCACCACGGGCACCAGCGGCAGCGCGACGAGAGTCACCTTGGACGGCACCGAGAGAGGCATGTTGCGGTGCGGTTCCGGTGGGATCCCGTTTACAGCGATAGCGGGAGGTGCGCCCAAGCTTCAGTGGGTTTCGTCCAGTGCTGTAGTGTCTGCCCACGAAATAGTGGCAAAACAGTGGCCAAAAGGGACGGCTGAAAGAGTCACAAAAGGTGAGGCCGAAAGCAACAAAAAGTGAATCGATGGACCGAGGTTCACAAGAACATCTCGAACGAGCATCTTTATCGTCCGGACCCCCTCTCGCAGCCTGACAATGGAGGGTGGTCTGCGCAAAGCATGTTAGCCCTCACTTGGCGGCCAGCCAATACAGCGTAATACGGCGTAATACAGCGTAATCAGCGTGGTCAGCGTAATACGGCGCAAAGCGGCGTAAGACACTGCTTCGCAGTAGATGCATGCTCTCTGTCCTCTAGCGTCTACATGCATATGCGCGCCCCGCTATAGAAATGCCTAGGGGCTGCGCCACTGGAATAGAGCTGCCCCGTGTCGGGACCAGCCTCGTGTCCACGACAAGGACAACGACAGCGCCAAACACATCGACGAGTGCTGGCCACAGCGAGCATTGACAGTTCGAGCGTCGCATCCGCTGCGACACGCTTTACCACACACATTCCACCCCGGCCATGGCGCGAATACAGCGCATCCTCGCGGCGCTCAGCCTCTTCTTCGCGTTGGTTTCGGCCGCCTGTACGTCTCCTCTCCCCATACTCTGACTCTGACCACGGCACACGTTGGCATGACGTTGCCGCTGACATACATGGACAGCTGCGCCCACCTTCTGCAAATGCACCTGCTTCACCAACAGCACCATCATCCCCCTCGGCCCCCAGCACGCCCCGCCCGTCAAGGGCAACCCGCCCCCGTCGTCGCGCGGTGTCGATGTGGGTGCAGATGCGTCCCGACGCGGTCTCCACCTCAACAGCTTGGACGCCCGCGCCAGCTCCTCGTCGTGCACGCAGTGCAACCGCGCCTTTTGCCTCAACTACAACCTGCCCATCTGCAAGGGCGCCGAGGAAAAGGACGTCGTCACCATGTGCTTCCAGCGCGACAGCCGCAAGGACCAGATTATCGTCTGGTGTTTCCTGCTCGGCACGGCGGGCCTGCTCGGCTGGAAGGCCGTGGAGCACGCGCTGCACTTGACGGACGGCGCGGCGACACGGGCGCCGTTGCTGGGCGGCGGCGGGCATAACGGCGGCGGCGGCGGCGGCGGCAGCAGGAACGGCAACATCATCCACAGGCTGCTGGCGGCCATTGGCATCGGCGGGCGCCGCGGCGGCTCGTCGGGCAGTCCGCTGTCGTCGCCCTCGGCAGCCGGTCCGCGTGGACAGTATGCGCCGCTGGGCGGTAGCAGTGCGGACTAAGCACAAGGTGGTGTGGCGGTTCCAATCGAAATTTAATATGTTGTCATTTTGAGTCTTCAGCGATCCTTCTTCCAGAAAACCTTGGTTACGATGACATCAAGCTGAGTGTGTTGTATTCGCCGTAGACAAATCAAAATACAGACTACCGCGTCAATGGTGGTCGTGGTTCAATCTCATTCTATCTCCTTTCCAGATTATGCTGTCCCAACCCGGGTAACTAAACTCCTTTTTGGTATTCTATCGTACTTCCTTTTCCGCCCAGCGTACATTCGCATGCTACCATCTTACTCCTCCTCGAGGAGCGTCGTCTTGGGCGTCGCGGCATCGGCAGCGCCCGTGTGGATCTCTCTCCGCGCGCGCACGGCCGCGGCCAGGTCCTGCAGCACCGTGACCGTCGACTCCCAGTCGATGCAGGCGTCCGTGATGCTGACGCCCTTCTTCAGGGCCGCCGCGCCCTCGGCCGGCACCTTCTGGTTGCCCTCGCCAATGTTGGACTCGATCATGACGCCGACAATCGCCTTCTCGCCCTCGCGCAGCTGCGCCGCCACCGTCGCCGCCACCTTGGGCTGGTTGCGGTGGTCCTTGTTGGAGTTGCCGTGCGAGCAGTCCACCATAATCGCCAGCTTCTGGCCCTTCTTCTCCAGCACCGCCTTGGCGTCCTGGATGTGCGCCTTGCTGTAGTTGGGGCCCTTGGTGCCGCCCCGCAGAATCACAAACCCGTGCTCGTTGCCCGACGTCCGCGTAATCGCCGCCAGGCCCTGCTTCGTCACCCCCATAAAGTGGTGCCGCGCCGCCGCCGCGCCAATCGCGTCAATGGCGACGCCCAGGTTGCCGTCCGTGCCGTTCTTGAAGCCCACCGGGAACGACAGGCCCGAGGCCAGCTCGCGGTGCAGCTGGCTCTCCGTCGTGCGCGCGCCGATCGCGCCGACCGAGATGAAGTCCGCCAGGAACTGCGGCGAGATGGTGTCGAGCATCTCCGAGGCAATGGGCATGCCGCCGCTGGTCAGGTCGCAGAAGAGCTGGCGCGAGACCCGCAGGCCCTTGTTGATCTTGAACGTCGAGTCAATGTCCGGGTCGTTGATCAGGCCCTTCCAGCCGACCGTCGTGCGCGGCTTCTCGAGGTACGCCCGCATGACAATGCAGAGGTCGTCCTGCAGCGTCTTGGCGAGCGCCACCAGGCGGTCGCGGTACTCAATGGCAGTGGCCGGGTCGTGGATCGAGCAGGGGCCGACAATCACCAGCAGCCGGTCGCTGCGGCCCATGATGATGTTGACCGCATCCTTGCGGCCCTTGACAACGGTCTCGACGGCGGCCTCGGTGATGGGGATCTCGGAGATGAGCAGGTCTGGGGGGATGAGGGGGTCCTGGCCGAGGACTGGGCATGTTAGTGAGACTCTTAACAATGAAAAAAGAAGGCATTGCACCTCTCAACGCACCTCTCAAGTTGTCGACAACGGGTGGGGCGGCGTCACGTCCAGGCATTTTGGAGGCGATGGCGATCGAATGGGGAATGTGTCCGAAGGAGCTGTAGACGGAATGAGAGAAGTTGCGAGAAGGAGAAGCCTTTTCCGGGTACCAATTGAGTCGAAAAGCAGACGGGGAATTTGAAGACAGCAATAAACGGCGCAGCAACGGCGGACGAGGCAATGGTATTAAAAGAAGCGAGGCCAGCTTGGAGTACAGCAGCACAATGTAAAGTAAGAATCGGCGCTTGTAGTGATTACAACAAAAGACAAAAAAGGGACCAAAGAAAGAAGAACGGCAAAAACGGGCACCGACAGGGCGTTGGTGTGAGTCAGAAGCCAGGAGAGGACGGTAGCACCAGCAAGAACAGTAACAACGGCAACAACTAGCCAGCACCAAAGAAGTTCCAACGAGGGAAGGCACGGGAAATGGGGCAGTATTGGAGAGGGTCGTGTTAGGGCACAGGGGAAGGAACGGTCTTGTAAAAAGCGGCCAGAGAGGCAAACAGGGCAACTGAAGCTGAGGAATACACTGAAGAAAGAACGGCCGAAGTATGTAGTTAAAGCCCGTATAGACAAAGGTGGCCACGGTCAGAAGCAAGAGAAGCAGCGATTGGCAGCCAAGCTCGACACTGGTCGATGCTGCATTGGGAAGGATGCTTGACTTGGGGTTTTGGCAATTGCGACCGGATCTGGCAAGACTACAGGAAATAACACAATACAGATGGTTCGTATGCCGTGCCCCATCAGATGGTAAACAAAACTACGTGAAAGTATGAAGGCTGTGGCCAGCAATGGAGGAAGACAAAAAGGTCCTTTGTGTTATGATTGTGCGCTCACTTTTTTTTGGTGTCGGGCGCTTTCGCAAGTAAAAACCGCCCCACGTTTTTTTTTTTTTTTTAGGCCGTCAAGTCCCTCGTCCCATCCTGCGATTCGGCGGCGGGGGGTGTCGACTGACGACACACCGCCCGCCTTTGGCTAGCACGACTAGCGCATGGCCACGTCCAAGCAGGTGGGATGGGCGAATCGCAGTCGGAGAAAAACGCAGCATGTTCCTGCCAAACAACGTCGGGACACTGCGGGGTCACTCCTGCCGTGCACTGTAAATACAGATCACAGCTTATGTGTCCCCTGCTGATAGCGTTGGCAGGCGCCGTACTCCGGAGCACAACACAATAGCCAAAGAAAACAGAAAATAAAGAAATGCATGAAACGGAAAAACGAAAAAAAAAAAAAAAAAAAAAAAAAACGAACAAGTCCAATCCGGCCCGGGCATACAGCCTCGTGCGTCTCTCCTGCTGTGGCCCATTGGTTACTACAGAACGAACACAACATCTTACCATATGTGGGTGGAAACATGCCGTGTGCCACTCTCTCACCTACACTTTTTTTTATTTAATTCATTTCTTTAAATATCTGACAGTTCGGGCCGGCTGCCGAGTCAGGGCAACCGGAACAGATATGACGAGGGATATAAAGGCGTACGAGGACACCGTCCTAACGACGCAAGCCGTGGCAAGAAATTACAGAGGTGGAAATGGGAACACAAACATGACTGTGACAAGCGAGTGCAGAGTTGCTGGGGTTTTGTTTGATTATTTTATGTACGACATAGACCGTGCTATCCCCCTTTTTCGTGTATTTGTGCTCCCTCGATCTGTTTTCAATATTCTATTTTTAAAGAAAATTAGAAAACTAATCAAATCAAAAATTAATCCAGAAAACACAAGAGTAAAAGTTGGAACACGTCTCGCAGTGCAGCGAGGCACAGAAAAATGGCGATGAGGATAACCTCACAGCCGAGAATCGGAGCAGTCGCGTGTGTTCAGGCTTGGGCGCTGGCAAAATCAATTGGCTTGAACTCCTTTTAGCAAGGAAAGCAGATGAGGCCCAAACAACGCGACAAATCAAATTACGAAGACACTTGAGTTTGTAGTGCTTCATGTATTTATGTCGTTGTTTCCTAACATCTTCTCACTATGAGCAGAGCTTAAACCCATTTTGCTAGATAATATTTTGCTGTTTTTGGGAACAATTATATATAACAAATTTCCTACATTATCTTTAGAAATTGCACACAAAATCAATCGAAATATGAGGTGCTTATATTATGTATCGTCTGGGGGGGGGGGGGGGGGGGGGGGGGGGGCGCGCGGGGCGGGCGGGGGGGGGGGGGGGGGGGGGGGGGGGGGGGGGGGGGGGGGGGGGGGGGG
>WNLO01000153.1:0-24469 GCA_021398005.1 Sporothrix luriei | reverse complement strand
GTAAAAATTTATTAAAAAAAATTTCATAATTTATCTTTATAAATTGCACACAAAATAAATCGAAATTTTTGGTGGTTATATTTTTTATCGTCTACCCCCCCCCCCCCCCCCCAAAAAAAAACACGACGCACGTTGTTTCTGCGATGGTTCTATCTATGCGACGTCGCTCCGGCCTGTGAGGATGCATTTGCTGCGTTAAGTCTTACCCAGTAAAGGAGATGCACATCAAACCAGAACGACCAAAGAACCACCTCATCATCCGTAATATTGCTGTCTTGATTGACGGATGTCTCCATTCCAAGAGCCACTCCGTTGTTCATTTGTGGACATCTCCAACTCGTAGTCCACTTACATGGAACCAAACTCTGTCGCAAATAAGTAGTGCCAAGCCAAAACCACGCTCTTTTATTGTTTACGTCTCCCATTTCGCATATTGTCGCCGTCTCGTCTGCTACAGACAAAACAGGGAAACGCCATCTCGCTTGCCATGGACGCGCCGTTGCGACGATGTCCGCAAAGGTCAGCGTGGCCCCCAGTTCATCTTGAAGCAGTCCTGAAACTTGCAGGCCCACGACAATCGCCAATGTCACGGTGCGCTTCCAAGTCCAGGGAGGCGCGTCTTTCCAGTGGATGGCATTCACTCAGCAGGTCCCATTACGTCCCAGAAAGTAAGATGCGACGAAGAGCGACAGAATATATGTCTCGCAGCCGATGTGACCGGCGCATACTTGCCAGTGGTTCAGCTCTAGCAACTCGCCACCGACATGACGATCTTTTTTGAGTACCGGCATCTTTTGCCTCTCCTCTGGTTCTGTGGTGTTGTATCTGCATAACCGTAATAACTCTACACCGGGAATGACACGAGCGACGGAGGCAAAGAGACACCGACAAAATACACTTCATACGACCTCTAACGTTGCTGCCTCCACTACGGCATACACTGAGCAGAGGCAGAGAATACAGACAACCTTGACGACCCACGTCCTGCATGCACAAATCGTCCCGCCCAAAACGGCCCCGGAGGAGAGGATCCAGTGGCCTGGCAGGCCGTACGATGATCACTTGAGGTCCCTTTGGGTAAGGCTATCGGCTACGGCCAATAGCCAATAGCCAGAAGCCAGGACCCTGGTATCCTCTACTCTGTAGTGTTTACGTCGTTTGTCTTGGTATGGCGGGGACGGGGTTTGGCTGGCCTCCTTTGCACACCCCATGCCGAATGTCCGTGCTGCCTTGTCTCGCCGTTTGCCAATGTTTCTGCGTACGGAGCTCTCCTTCGTGGATGACTCTTGATGTCTGTGAATGTCTGCGATTATCGCTGGGAAAGGCAATACGCGCTCCGTAGCCATTCATCGTATGTCTAAGATAGCCACCCCAGTGTTTATTGTCTCCTTTACTTTCACTCTTCCTCGTCGATTTCAAAGTTTTCCCTCTCTTTTCCTTTTGTCCACATCGCTACCCCTCAACACTGCCTTGCGTTGCTCTACTGACTGCAGGCTCTTGTATCCTCGTGTCTCACTTTTATTCCGGTTTCTTTTCATTTTTGCCTACTTTCTAGGCTCTCCTGTGCTCCTCCTTCGAGTCTTCAGCCACCATCTCGACGATTCGTCTATTTACCTTCCTGGTCGCTCTATATTGCCCGTTGTTTATTTTCTTTGTTTTCCTCGTTTACCCCGAACCTCCCACCTTGTCCAACCAGCGACGCCGCCAACGCCCGCCTTTCACTGCGCCCAGTTCAATTCCGGACAAAAAACACATAACGTCTCGTTCAGCGCGTTCCTTACCATCCGGTTGGTCCTGCCTCTTTCTGCGGCGCGTCGGCACGCTGTACCTTCCGTCTTTTGCACAGTCAACTGCCTTCTACATCGTAGGAGGACCGGCTCCACCGCCACCGTTTTCACCAATCGTGCCTTGCGTGTCGCAAGTAATACGAGTCAACAGCAACGCTCCTGCCTCGGCTGCAAGCCACCTTCTCCGACGGGGAAAGGACAACAGCCAGTCTCCATTGCTCCTTCCCTCCCTCGTTTTCGTCACTTGTGCATCTTGTCACCATTTCCATTCTCGCCAAAATTCCGGCTTCGTTTTCTCCTCTTGTTCATCTCTTTGTTGATTGTCGTCATTCACCTTATACCAACCCACACTGTCAACAATACTAGTATCGATCGCCGACCGTCATTCTTAGCAATGCTAGTGCCACTAACCACGCCACACTCACTGCCGCCCAGCTAAACTCCCACTACAAAACATTGCATTTACTACTCCGCACGCCGATCTTCCCAGCTACCTTTTCAGCACGTCTCGTCTCCCTGCGTCACCCAACCCCCGCCAAAAGGACGCCGCAGGCCGAAAATCCCACGCTTCGTTCCCTCTCACACGCCTTTCCTCGGTATCGGATTCGCCCTGCTGTCACGCCAGTGCCCACCTTTTTGGCTTCCCCTCCCCTCCCCCTTCTCTTGACTCGACTTTCGCTGGTCTCATTCTCTTTGTTCCGCTTTCGCTCTGTTTCCATCGACTCAACCAATACGACACACCTCACGTCGTCTGCCATTTCCATCTCACCAACCGTCGGGAAGCTCTCTTTTCAAGCACACAAAGAGCTGCTGCCACCATGTTCTCCTCACAGCCAGAGTCTTCGGACTTTGACTATCCTCGTGGCCCATTAAAACGGTTCCACGAGGACGAGGTGGCTACCGATGGCATGAATGGGTCGACCGTGGGCTTTATCGAGCACAGAAATGTAAGCCATCCCAACCTGCAACGTTAGCATTCCCTCGCTCCCATGTTTTGCGCTGTCGAGATGCAGCGCACGCCTTGCATTCTGCAAAATTGCCCGAAATAGCGACGGCATGAATTGCCGATGCACCTCGATGTGCATTTTGCTTGCATTGTTTACCAGCTGGAGGCCAGGGACACAACTTGCCCGCAGCGGCCGCAACCTACGAATATGTGCAATACTAAACCATGATTTCTAGAAACGGCTGCAAACACTGCCGTTTAGGATGTCGCCGACCTCGTCGCGGAAATGGGATCTTGCTGTAGGACCCGAGGCTGGCCAGCAGCGCCCCGAACCTGCCATAACCCCACGGGGCTCATTCTCGGAGAGCGCACCGCAGAGACAACCGCACCATGCTGCACAACATGTCGGTTTTCAGCAGCAGCAGCAGCAGTCGATCTACGCCCAGCAGAGCGGTGTCCCCGCCGTTGTCGAGAGCGGCGACATGGACATGGATATGGCCGCCGACGACACCATGAGCTTCCCTGCATACATGGACCACGCGCAACAGCAGCATCAGCACCTCGTGACCGGTCCATCGCAGCCCGACCAGGACTCGGTCATTGCTAGCCGTATGCCGACGCCGATCCAGCCCAGCTTCGCCGTCCAAGTTCGCGGCAACAACTGGGGCGGTGCGGCTGGCAACGTTATGCACAACAGCACGACCGCCCCCGCTCTGACCGACCCCATGGCGGCCGAGGACCGCTCCGTACCCCGCTCTCTCGAGCACCCTGCCGTCATGGGCGAGTGGTCCATGGTCCAGAACCGGTCGCTGCCGTCGCCGATCAGCGAGAGCGGTGGCGAGGAAACCGCTGGCAGCCCCGATATGGTTCTCGACAGCATGGCCCTGCAAGGCGGCCTCGGACAGTCGCTTGGCCACGAGACCATCGAAGGCTGCGGTGAGCACGATGACGAGCTCCTGGGAACGCCGACCCGATCGTCCGCCATGCATTCGCCCGCACCGATGGCAGCGTCGTCCCCCATCCGCGGCAGTGGCAGCACCCTCGACAGTGACCCTGCCGCGACACCGTCTCCCCGAAAGGGCCACACGCGCAGCCGCCACACGATTGTTGCCTGGACCCAGCAGCCCGGAATGAAGAAGTCGTTCAGCATAGGCTACCGGGCCGACTGCGAGAAGTGTCGCAATCGAGTTCCCGGCCATTTCAATCACATCATCGTTTCTTAGAAAGGTAGAACCGTGGTTGTCGAACGTCCCGAGGACAGTGTCGACGCAGCCAGTCGGTCGAGGAGGGAAGCGAGTCGAAGTGAGCGGACCGAGGCCGTGCTGTCTGATGCTGCGCAACGCCGTGCTCGCATCCGGGCGAAACGGTTACGCATTCGAAAGTTGCTCGATGAATTTAAGCCGGCCGAGACCGACACGGTACAGGAGCCCTTACCTGCTGCCGATCAAGAAGAAGAAGACGAAGAGAATCTTCAAAACATGAGCGCCGTCGACCGGACCGTCCAGACTGGCAAGATCTACGTCATTGGCAAGGACAACAGAGCCATGTCTCTCATGGGCTGCCGGCCTCGCCAGACTGTGCTTGCGTCGAAAGGCGGGTTATCTGGAGGGCGATCTATTCATCCTCCATTGCGCCGAGTTTTGAGCGGTAGTTCTCACGGCGACTACGATTGATACGACTCTTTGCTGAGCTTGCTTTCCTTTCTTTCCACGTCGACTCTGGCACTTTCATCTACCTTTAACCAACGGGGTTTTGCAACAACCCATAACCACCGACCACTTTCACTCATTACCTGGACTTCTTCTTACCAGTTCCTTGCTCCATTTTCCTACGGCGTTATTTACTTCCTTTGCAGTGTGTCTTTGTTTTGCTTTTATTGTTTTCCACCACAGCATGGCGACTTTCAGGGATTGCTTCTTTTTTTTCTTTTGGCTTCCGGCAGATCGGGGGATCAACTCTTGATCCATGGGCTCCACGGAGTTTTCACACTTTCATTTTCGATTGATATTAACGGCAGACTGGCCGCCTCTGGTCAGCACACCATCGGGGACACACTGCGACGCCTCGAACTAGATGCACTGTTTTTTATTGGCATTCACTCCTTTCTTTTTACCGACTAATACCCCCTTCCTTTCCTTACATGTATTACTTTATTAGTACACTATAATGAGAACACGACCAGACAGCAGAAGTACAATGCAAATCCAGACCAGCGTGAAGAATTTCTCCGCTTGGTTTTAAAGTAATGCCAAACTTGCGTTATACTGCCGTTTATGATTGGACTCGCGAACCATTGGGTTAGATCAAGCACAGGCCACTGCTCACCTTACGACGCCATGCAAAGCAGAAGTCGTGAACATGGAAGAGAATTGCAATGTGGAGAATGTGATGTAAACAAGAAACCACCGGTCCTCTTTTATGTTTTGATAATATACAGTCCGCAGACATATCCCCATGTGCGACCTGCCCGCTATTTTTTGGTAATTTTCAACCACGCCAGCAGATCCCCGTCGCCTGCACCACCCTACCACACCTGCCACCAGCTCTTCTTGGCAGCGGAGGCGGCAGCTGGGACAGCCGTGCCGTTGTCCTTGTCGTCCAGTCCCAGCCGGTCCAGCGGACCGCCTTCGCGCTGGTTGGCGCGCTCACTCTCCAACACCTGCTGCGCCCGGTCGGTAATCGCCTGGTACGCAGCGGCGGCGGCCTTTTGCTTCGACTCCAGCGTCCGGCCCGTGTCGCTCTCGCTCGGCGACGCGCCGGCGGCCTTGCCCGCGTCCTCCTCCTTCTTGGCGGCTGATGTCGACGAGAACCACGAGCGGATGCCACCGCCCCACGACGACCCTGTAGACGTCGTTGCGGCGGCGGCCGCCTCTTGTTGCGGCGCGGCCACCGGCGCGGGCGCACCCAGCAGGCTCGGCACCTTGAAAATAGGCGCTTCGCTACCAGCGGCGGCACCGCCGTCCGTGGTGCTGCTGCTCCGCCGCGCAGCCTGCTCCTGTTCGTGCGCCGCCTCGACCATGGCGACCTGGGCCGGCGTGGCGTCGCCGCGCATAAACGCGAGGCGGGCGGCGGCCAGGCTGTCGGCGTCCATCTGCTGCTGGGCGGCCTGGAACTCCTTCTTGCGGCGGCTGTTGAAGCGCAGCATGTCGACGGTCGTGTACGCCGTCAGCAAGCCGGCAATGGCTGAGCAAAGCGAGTTAGTCAATCTATTTACGCGGGGCCAACGGGGAAACGAGCGGAGTGTAAAAACAAGAGAGAGAGAGAGATCCTACCCGTAAATCCAATGAGACCGACAATGGTGAAGCGGTGGGCGTTGTCAAAGACGCGGCGCGTGCCGCCAATGATGCGGTCGAGCTGCGAGACTTTGGCGTTCTTGGCGGCCTGGTGCGCGGCCCGGAGACGGGCGACTTTCTGCTCGGGGGTCTCGCCCGCAAGGGGTGCCGCGGCACCACCGGCCGGGGGTGGGCGCCGCGGGCCACCTGGTGCTGGTGCGGTGCCGCCTCGCCGTGCCGCGTTGGGCTGTGCTGCTGCGGATGGCCGGCTGCTGGCAGGGCTCTGGAAGCGGGAGGTGTTGGAAGGGGGGGACGAGGACGAGGACGAGGAGGAAGAGGAGGCGAAGGCGGCTTGTGAGGACGTGGCGCGGCGGACCGAGGCGGCGGCAGCAGCGCTCCAGGCGTGGGGGGTCGTCGAGGTAAAGCGCGTGGCGTCCGAGACGCTGCGTGGTGGTGTCGAGATGGCCATGTCGGCAGAGTGTGGCCTCGCGGATCTCGATAGTTCTTCGCTTCTTGCGGCTCGCTTCTTGAGTCTTTCTGTCCGACAGGCCAGGTTGATTCCCACACTCGTCAATTGCCCAAGCTCGACGTCGATTGAGCAATCGCAATTGAACGCTGTGCTGTATCTGCGTGAAGGTCTGGAGGGGAGATGCGGCCGAGCTGTGGTTCAGTGGTCGAGCATCAGGAGATATTTTTTGGTCACACTCTCCATGGAGCAGCTTTTTTCACATAGGCGAAAAGACCCCTCGTTTGACCAGAGCAAGCCTAGTTTTGGTAGGCGGGACTTATTCGAGAGCTTAGCGGACACTGTGTAGTCTGATTGGCCGACTCTTCAACATACGGACCCACCTGCCAGCTGGCGGCGAACGTCTGGAGGCATCAAAGAAAGTAAACACGGATACTGCGTGAAGAAAAAGAAAGATACAAGTAAGAAGTGGTCCGTTCTATTGGGGCTAGGGGTGGAGGAGAGACCGGTATTACGGCCAGTACACACACGTACAAGAGCGGGCATTCACTGGTCCTCACCTGCTCACCAACGCATTGCTCCGCTCTGGCTAACAATATTAGTCATCTGCGCTCATCCCCCAATGGTGTAAATACATCGTAGGTGGTAGGGCTTTGCGGTACGCTCCTTTACGGGTATTCAATCAGACGGTGAGCAGTAACATTCTCCCGTCTCCAGTCCCGTTCACCGTCATCTTGACCATGGTGATAGAACAAACAGACTCCCAAAAGGATGATACGACGGACCCAGGCACCGTTGAGTCCTGTGTAAGATGAAAAAGAAGCCCACTCTTCATCCTCCGTTTCATCGCCTGCTGCTTTGCTAACGCAACGACGCATAGGGCTCATTTGTCGGCGCCGGCAGCACAGGCCGTGTCGAGCTGGTGCACGGCGGCCAACGAGTCCGAAAGGTCGTGAACCCAGCTCTAAAAGGTCACAGTGTGTATTTGGCCGACGAGATACGCCGCGAAATCGAAATCTACAAGCATCTGCCCAGGGACAGCCGCCGAACGCTGCGCATGTTTGGCTCGTTTGACCACGGCGACGACGCAGGCATCGAGCTCGAATACATGGCCAACGGCACCCTTCGCGCGTACCTGGCTAAACACTCGGCCGAGATTGTGGACGGCGTGCCCACGATCCCGGCTCGGCTGCGCGCCCGCTGGGCCCTCGAGGCCGCCGATGGCATCGCCCTGCTACACCAGCACGAGGTGATCCACGCAGATATACAGCCGGGCAACATGCTCATCGACGCGCAGTTCGGCCTGCGCATCATTGACCTGTCTGGCAGCGGCTTCCGGGGGAAGATGAACTTTGGTCTGGAAAGCGCCCGGTACTTTATGGCCCATGAACCAGGCGATCCAACGGCGAGGCGTTCCACGATCGCCGACGTGACGACAGACCTGTTCGCGCTGGGGTCCAGCCTATATCATATCGTGACGGGGGTGCGTCCGTACGACACACTGGCGGATGAGGAGGTCGAGGCCCGCTATTTCCGTTTGGAATTCCCCTCGCTTGATGGCTTTGATAGTGGCTATGGTGGCGAAGACGGCCGACTCATGTTTGCCGACACGATTCGCAGGTGTTGGCATGCCGAGTTTGCCTCGGCCACCGACGTTCTGGACGCCCTGAAAAAGGAGACGCTGGCCCGTTTTGGCGACGACGATCTCGCCTACATTGAAACGTCGAGCGCCATCGTGCTCCGTCCACAAGTCTGCGGGCAGGGAAGAGTACATGCAGACGGTCCCACCGGCGACGCCATCGTGCCGCTCCGTCATCCGGCACCTAATGAACCCCTGGTTTAATTCGCTGGAGAGTGATGAAAGCACAACGTGTGTAGCAAGTAATGTAAATGTGATTTGTAAAATATAAACATGAAGCGAATATCATAAAGGGGTATGTCATGAGATAAACCTAACAAAAACAAGAAGAATGGTCTCGCTTAGACCATCAAAAAGCGAAAATAAAACAAAAAAGACAACAAAAACGCTAGACATCACAATAGCCCCGTATATTTCACGAGCCCCGTCTTTGTCCGTCGAGGTCAAATCATACTAATGATATGTAAGGGGACAATATAACCAAAAACGTAGATGGTATGTCTGCGGAATTTTATTTTACGGCCAACAAATTGTTGTGTCGCTCGAGACCCTATTCAAAGGCGTCGGCGGCGACCTCGGCTGGGGCCCTCGGCGCGCTGAGCCAGAACATCGCGTAGAAGGGGATCGTCTTTGCTCTTTTCTTTGTGGTGAACACGGACGTGCCTACAGAAGAGCGGGTTAGAACAAAAGGTGGAAACAAAAGGGGGAAGGGGTGGGATTTGCACTTCATGGCGAACCTTTGCAAGTTGTCCGGACGGGGGTACTTGTGCTCGCGGTCCGGACAAAACGGGCACACATAACCCGGCGACTGGTGCACAAGACCATGGCGGGTCATCTCGTTTTTGCGTTTGAAGCCCTTGCCGGTTTCGCTTCGCGGACAGCCAGGGACAGGGCAGTAGTGCGGCCGTGCAGAGGAGTGCACATTGGCATGTGAGTTCAAGAGGTATTGTGTCGGAAAGGGCGCGGCGGTGCAGCCGGGCACTTCACACTTGTATGGGCCTTGGGCCGTCGTATGAGACTGTGGTGGAGGTCGTTGTTGCGGTTGTGGCGGTTGTGGCGGCTGTTGCTGAAGGTGAGTGCGTGGCGGCGGCATATGCTGCCCATTGGGCGTGTGCTGCTGCATGTGGCTGATGAGAGACTCGATCGATGGTTGCTGGCGCGTCATGCTGTCGCGTCTGACCGGGGGAAGAGCCACGCCACTGGGCCCCGGTAGCGGAGATGGCACCATCGGGTTCAATAGGTGCCCTGGGGAGGCAGCTGGCCGGCCAGTCGCCCCAGGTGTACTGTAATGCGGTTCCGACGTGGGTGTGTCTACGCCGTGCTCGGCCGTACCACGATGGCCGCCGCCATAATTGCTCAAGGGTGCGCTCGGCGGAGCATAGTAGGACTGGCTACTGCTCGGAGGGCCTCCGAAATGCCCAGAACTACTGTTTGGTGACGCATGGTCACTGTTCCGACGATAAATTTCGTCCGGAGATGCGGGCGACGAGTGGTGCGAATGTGAAATGGAAGGGAGCCGGGTGTACCCAGTCGGGGGCGGAATGAAGGGAGGCGGTCGTCGGCTTTCTGGGCCTGCCGGACTCGACTCAGTAAGAGGGCCCGCGAGGTGCTCACGGATCGGCGGGAGCAGGGTTTGCTGCGACTGGCCAACACTGCCACTGCTGCTGTGGCTACTGGGCGTATGTCCCGCCGGCGTATTTGCAGACATAGGAGACGCGGCGCTATTGATATCGTTTCGAGGCGAACCGTACGGTTGCATCGGCGGCAGCGACGGCAGGGAAGTACTGGTGGATTGTCGGTAGACGTGGAAGTCGGCTTGGTTCAGGGGCGAGAATGCCGTGATCTGCGCCGGTGAAGCAGCGACACCGCCACCATTCGGTGAGAAAGGAGAGTGATAGTCGTTGGGCGAGTGTGTGGATGAGGGTGTCGCGAGGGACGAGGTGCCAGTGCTGCCAACCACAGAGCGGTCGTCTCTCAGAAGAAGAGGTGGAAATGTCGTCGACGAAGCGGACATGGCCCCAGGCGTTACGGCAGATGCCGGTGTTAGCAATTGCGACTGGTCGGATTGCTGATCCTGGTGTGAAGCGGTGCTGCCGGGGCGAGGAGAATATGCGGGAACGGCGTTTTGCGACGAGGACGAGTACTGGCGGCGCATTTGTTCCGGACTGAGGCCACCGCCGCTCCTGCTGCCTGCGGCGTCCGTAGGCCCAGGCCCAATTGGGCGGCCGCCATGCTGCTGTTGCGGGGGTAATACGATGCTCTCTAAGCGAAGACCGCCGGGCGTCGCAGATATGGGCTTGAGAGCGCCGCTGTGGTCTCTCTTGGCTCCTGGTGAGCGCGGAAGCGGTGGGGGAGCCAGGTTCGTATCCGGCCTGAGACTGATGGAGGTTGTCCGCGGTGTTGTGGTATCGGATGGTTGCCCAGTCTGGCCTGGTTTCGCGATGGCGCCTGCCGCGGCCATGGCTATGGCAGCTAGGTTAGCGCCTGCATAAGGGACAGTACCGACGGCTCCGGATTCCGTATGCTGTTGTTTTCTGTCATATTCAGGACTCCGTTCCGGCTTTTCTTGCTGTTGCCGGTCATGCTGACTTGACTGCTGCTGTGGCCTCTGTGGCGGAGGGCTAGGTTCGTCCAGAGACATGGCGTCATCGCCGTTGTCTAAAGTCAGTGGGCTGTTTGATGATTGCTGCCGGTCTTTGCCTCTCGGAGACCGTTCACGCCCTTCACGGTGTACGGATTGCTGCTGCCGCTGTTGTGGCCTTGATGATCTGGCGTCCGTTGAGTATTGTTGCCTTGCCTCTCCAATAAACAGACGTCTGTGGTTCTGGTCGGATATGTTGTCTTGGCTCCTCCGGCGATCGTCCTCATCCGTACTATCCTCGTCGTCGTCCTTATCGCTGTCCGAGTCGTTGTTTAGAAATTCCGAAGTCGACTCGCGGGTTCGGCCAATATCCTCGCCCTCCTCAGACTCGTCGTCGTCTTCGTCCTCCTCAGACTCGTCGGAGGGGACACATTGGCTTGCAAAATGGGCAATATCAGGGTTCCGCCCGCCGGCCATATACTGCAGCAGCACAGTCTGTCCGAGTGACGGTTTGGCCTTGCGACGACGATTAGAAGAGGAAGCGTGACGGGAGGTGGAGGCAGAGGAGTGCAGGGAGGAACGACTAACTTCAGTCACTTTGGGCGGAGGGCTAGGAGTTATGCGCAGCTTCAGCGTCTTTTGCTGTAGGGGCGGGCTCTCCCGCGGGTCGATGCCATCGGAATCGTAGACATCTGCTGAGTTGAGTGAGGCAAGGGTGGCGCTGGTGGAGTGTACCGTATTCATATCTTCCGGCCGTGCTCGTCCCCGTTGGGTAAAGGGGACGGCTCGATATTATAAAGAAGACGGGGAAAAGAAGGAGAATGTGGGAGGGAGGGGGGGATGAATAAGTAGAAAACCCAAGACAAGGGAAGGACAGAAATAGAGGATCAGGATGTTCGGAGTTCTTTAGACGGCAGCCAGAGAGGTGCGATGAGGTGGGCCTCGGTGACATCAGGTCGCCATGGGGTGGCGTGCACAAAGGCACAGGACGAACATACAATAAAAGCTGTGCAAGGAAAACAACCAGGCCAGGTAAGACAGATGATGCTAAGACAAAGGATAACGACGTGGAGCTGTTTGTTGGTGAGAGTAAGGGGAGCTAGTGTGAGAGAGATGTGCAGGTGGACGGCAACGAACTGACAAGGGGGCCAGCGGCTGAAGAGTTGAAGGGGATAAAACGAGATAAGACGGGGGAAGGAAGGCTGGGTAGGCCACGGTGGAGCTGGAGGGAAGAGGAAGGAGAGGAGATAGGAAAGAGGAGAAAGGACGACAAGGCGAGGCCTCAGAACACGACGGGAGTTGACAAGGCAAGACAGCGGCCCACGAGATTTGAGATGCAACAACTAGATCGAAGCACTGCAGCTGTGTCACAGATTGGCGTGCCGTCCGGCTATTTCGCTTTTGGTCAACTGCAATCAGCGTCGAGTGTTGCCGCTATATTAGACACAGGCACACACCTGTGCACTTGAGCACGCACAAGGGGGGGTGGTGGCGAACAATGTGGCGCGCACAAGAGCCCAACGAGTAAACAAGGCACACACTCTTGCATGCGGTGCAATGGCTGTATGGCTGTAGTCCACAAAGCACGTATTCCGGTGCCAACTGAGCAGCGGGGAGGAAGTGCAAAAGTGCGCAACGTCTGCGTGTCAATTTGCTTAGTAGGAAAGGCGAATGGGTGATCGAGGCGGGCGAGCAAAGTCGAGGCGTGGAGAGGCAAGAGGCTATGAGACACAAGGCGAGAGGAGACCCAGAAAGGGATTGGATTGGTCGGCTGTGGGATTTGGGGTTTTTTGTGTCCCTGTCCCTCTTCGGTCTGGGCTTCTAGGGCTGTCTGTGTTGAGGATGCTTGCGCAGGGCCTTGAATGGTGCCTCCAGTTTACTTCTTCTTCTTTCGTTTTTGATTATGCGTCTCTTCTCTGCTTAACTTTATCGTCCCAGAAGCGGGAGCCGTTGTCCCCGCCGCGTGGCAAGGCCGGGACTAGGTTAAACCACGACCAGACTTTCGGTTCTTTTGCTGTATGTGTGGTAATTACAGCCTCATTCGTTTTTAGGCTCGCTTTGTTCTTCGTTCCTCGTCAGTCGAGATCAAGGAAAAAGCGGGCTTGCGTAACACAGCCGCGGTTGTCGTTTGCTGGAGTGTCTGGCGGGAATTTGAGCCCTGGGAAAACAAAAAAGAGAGCTGCAAACTTGGTGTGGCGTATGTGCTTATGCTTCTTGTGCCTGGTCCGAGGTCGGGTTGTTTTATTGTGGCCCTTGTATGATGTCGTGCGGCACCGGTCAAGCGCAGCATGGCACGTTGTGATTTGTTTCTTGTTTATGCTGCAGGCCGTCTGCTGGTATCCGGGAGTACGTCAGAGAGAGCGCGCGGCGTGTTTTCGTTTCGTTTCTTGCCTTACAGTCGGTCCTGCGACACTGAACACAGGGTTTTGACTTTCGACTATTATTGGCGGCGGCGGGAGGCGGCTAATACGTTCGTAGGACTCGGGCGGTGCGGCGATGTGGACACTGGGGGTTGAGGCTGATGACGCCAAGAGCGAAACGGAGTGAAAACAAGGGCCAGAAAGCCGTTTGGCTCGGGGACTGGTGCTTTGCCCCTTGTTGACGCGTCTTCTTTGGAGGTCGCGGCGGTGGCGGATGTGGTGAGACAGTGGATGTTGGTGAAGAAGACATAAAAGTGCACAATCGGATGTACGGTGCAGGTGGGCTTAGCTGACGGGAGTGCGTGTCCGCGTGAGTGTGAGGGAGTGGGATAGGTGGGATAAGAAGGCAGCAAATCGACGAGGGGGAAAGGAGACGCAAAAGGTGACGAGGATGATGCTTCACGAGGGAAAGGGGCTGCCTTGCGATCAAGTTGTGGTGGCGGAAGGTGCTTCCAATCACCCTTGCCTTCGTTGAGAATGTTAAGAAAGAAAGGAAAGAACGAGCTGGAGATACATGTTTTCTACGAGGAAAGAGCTAATGGCAGTGAGACGGAGGTGACAGTCTCAGAATACATAAAAATAAAGTATCAAAAGGTGGTATCCAGACCAAGAGACGAAAGAAGAAAAAGAAAAAGAAAAATAGATACGCAATGGGGGCGATAGGAGAGAGGTCAGCAACTGTTGCGCTGTGCCTGGCCCTGTTCAGTCTCCATTGCTGGCCGTTGAAGATGATATGATGGACCAAAAGGGCGGGCTGCGACCTCTACCTCGCGGCTGGTGGATGGCCTTGCGTTCTGGGCCCTATTCCCTTTCGAAGCCTGCGCTACTGGGAACGTGCCGGGGGTTGTAGCATGGCACCAAGGGGGTGTGTTGCATGCTGAGAAGAGGGTGGAGTGCAGAGAAGCCGAATAAGAGCGAAAAGCAGGAAACAGGACATGACAAGAAATAGGGAATCAGTGCAACCTAAGAGGAGCAGGGTGACATTACGAAAACCTGTGGAGGTTTTATTTTATTTTATTTTTCCTTAAAAAGAAGAAAAGAAAAAAAAGAAAGAACACATCAAGGGGATGAAATGTAAGCTGCTTAGAAGACTGCTGATGGATCACGGCCGTCTCAATCTTATTTTTGTCCCCTTTCTTACTAAAGGCCCCATTCGATGCCGCATCCCGTAGACTCTGTGCCTCATATGGCAGGAGGGTCAGAAATGATATCTCACCGAAGCGGGCGGAAGAGTTGACGATGAGACGCAGTCATCTCTGCACCGGTGCCCAGGACGAGGGGTAGCGAGCTTTTGGGGCGTTGTTTTCGAGGCGGAGACGGCAATAAGTATGTAAGCTCCCCCGACCGAAAGAAATTGAGACTCAATGCACAGTTCGTTTTATTTTATTTTTTTATTCTATATTTTTTGTCTATATCGTAGGCAAAGCAGAACCGCGGGCTGGCTGCGGTTGGGTACAGGGTTGGGCCGGGGTTGGCCTGAGCATGGCATTTCCAGGGTCCTTAGAATTATGTCGGACCTCTCGAAAGGGTGTCGTGGACAGAATGGAGACCAGAAACAGAAAACGTCTACTGAACACGCATTGCTAGGAGAAAAGGGCCTTGAGGGAGGTAGGAATCGGAGTGTCCAACGGCTGTGCGGGTTGCGTAAGACGGATAGGAAGGAAGGAAAATTAAACCGTTGGCAAAAGGGACACAAAATGCGAGACCAAGCTCGTCTTTACACTGCAGCTTGGGTGGACGTGCAAGCCTTGTCAATATCATCATCCGTACCAATTAATTCTCACCATTGGCGAAGGCACTGAAGCAGGAGTCTCGCAGGAGACGGACCCCTGTCGAGGAGGCAATGAACAACGGTCTCATTCTCATTCCCACAAGTGCGAGACACGAAGTCCGCAACCTTTGTGCGGATAATACGACGACTCCGTCCTCCGTACACAAACTAAAATAAAAACTTAAATGGCTGGATGTACGAGAGAAACGAGGCCAGAACAGGTAACGAGATTCAGGGAGTCTCTGCAAGCGAACAAGAACTGTGCTGGGCCGTGGCCCGTACGATACGAAGCGCGTTAAGCCCGCACAATGGTTGGCCAAGAAAAGTTCGGGATCAAAGGATTCGCAACGAAGGATGAACTGAGTGTAAATAAGTGTGTGCATTGATGTAGGATCGGCGAGGGCAATGGGACACCGTAGAACTGTAACTTGCGGCCGATGTCGTGCCCGGCGCCTCGTTTTCCTCCTCATTTTTCCAGAAGTGAGTATCTTACATAGAACGAGCGAGGCCAAGATAAACTTCAAATAAGGATTTCGCCACCCGCACACATGCACAAAACAGAGCCCCAAAGAGCCTCTCAAAGAGCCTCCTTTCCGAAGTCTCCATGTAAAAGCCTCACCGTGTCCAACAGGACGTCTCGTAGTACACACCAACCTCTCCCTACCCATGCAGCCGCTCCTTCTGTGACGGGAAAGTGCATTTCACAACTGTCGTGGACGAATTACAGATGCAGGATGAAATTCATGCCCAAGTACAGAGGAGAGGGAAGCTAATACAAATCCATTGCATCCTGCAAAGGAGCACAATAAAATTGGGATATACTGTCCTCCTGGTGTTGCCCGCACTTCCTGTCAAGTTTTTCTTTTCGTTTTTTCCTTTTTGAGGGCTTCGATCCCAAAGGATGCGAGCGTTTTGAGGGGCACGACCCAAAATCTAGCATTTGACCAGGGGACCTCGCGGCTTCGCGCACTTCGCAGCCTTCGCAGCCCTGCGTCGGGAGGGGGTCAAATTTTGATTCCGAAGAGGCGTAGTAACGTTCACAAACGTTCGCGTGGGCTACGGAGGGTACAAATAAACCCACAAACACAATGGAAGCTTACCGCCTGCACTGCTGCGCTGTTTCTGCATGATGATGCTCCGTCTTAATCGAAGTGCCAAGGGTGGGCTGGTTGCAGCGAAAATAGAAAGTAAGATAGAGGGGACAGTAAAGTATGATCAATCTGCTGGGGTTTGACCAGCAAACCTTAGGGTGGGATGTGTTGTTCCCCAATACCCAATACCCAATATTCTCACAGCCTCGCTATTTGCACGCTGGGTATCGTGTCAAATATGGCGTATTGGTCGTGATGCGTATAAGTCGTATGCATGTGGAGGAGGTAGGGTAAAGAGGCGCTCATTTAACGGGACGAGACAGATACGCGCTCCTATGACCAAATCAAGATACAAAATATTCAAAAATGTAAAGTTGCTTGAGCTTCACGTATTGTCATTGCACTCGAACGCGTATTCCGTATTGCACTCCCCATGGAGTGGATAACAGAAATGAAATGAAACGAAACAGCGCCAGGGCAGAACGAAAGGCAGACAAGGGACAGTCGAGACAAAAGAGGCTCTTTCGAAGGACCAAGGTCCCACACAAACAAAAAAAGGCTCGGGAAGCAGCAGGGGTGGTGGGCACGCAGGGATCCGCTTCGATTCAAGGATGGGCCCGCCAAGTGCTAGTGGAAATGGAGTGATGGTCCGCGAGACACTCAAAGCGTCAGATCGTGACGGCTGGGCCTTCAAGGTGAGCCCCGAACAATAGACGCGGGTCTAGAAAACAAGGGCCACCTCGAGGCGAGTTCGGAGTGGACAGAGCTTCTGAATAAATACGACGTATACGGCGGGGGGAAGGGGAGGAATGGGGGATATTAAGAGAAAGAAAAGAAAAGAAGAAATAAAGGAAGCAGAAGGAACGCCGCTTCGTTGAGCCCATCTGGTGAGAGTCAAGTGCCCACACGCAACCACCCACACCAGCGCGGGTCGGGCACAGGAAGTGAGAGAGGCGGGGCGGTTGATGTGAAGTTGGGGCTGTTCGGAGACAAACAGGAGCGCGGGATGCACGTTGGTGCCCATAGGTTGGTTGTTGTCGTTGGTTTTGTATGTTCTTTAATGCCGCTCTGCTTGCCTTTTGACGATGCTGCGAAGTTGCGGGACGAGAAGGATGAAATGGAAAGAGGGGGCACATATGCCGGTCGGCTGCTCTTTCCTTGCTGCCTGTTTTCTGCTCCTGCCTGATTCTTCTTCAAAAATGATGGAATATTCCAGCCACATGCTCGTTTCTTGCCGCTGGTGAGACACTCTATTCTAACAACTCTAATCTGCTTTGCTTCCTTTGCTCATATTTCGTTTACTCTCCATATTGCAGGCTGTTTACTTCCGGCTGGTTGGTCCAGACCGCCCACGTATGGACCGAGGAGGCGTTTGTTTCTTACTTCGTACGGAGCAGTCTTCGTTGTGTGGAACTCAGATCGACGGCGGGAAGGAAGGAACGGCCACCCCCTGCCTGGAAGCAACAGGCGGAAGGAGCAAAAAGAAACTGCAAGTGCGCTAGCGTAAGTCTGTGAGCTAAGAACGTGTCAGCTCTCACTGTTGGACACGGGTAATTCTCACGTTTTCGAGAAGCCATATGGCGGGGTTGTAAGCTGTATGAGCATTTTAGAAGAAATGAAGGGTGATATGGAAATATGGCTTGCTCGACAGCCTCACCAAATATAGCAACATTGGGCGAGTGCAGTCTTCACACGTCTGGGCAGACCAGAGCCAAAGAAGGCAGGAGCAAGACTAGGCGGTCGCCAGTCAAGAAAATAAGCGTGGCAGGAACGAGGCAGGGAAAGAAAAGCTTCGCCAAGGTAAGAGTCGGTGTACGAAGTAGCTCAGCAGTCAACAGAAGAGGCAAAGACCACAAGGCTGCGCTGGTTTCTCGACGTGCACGACACGGCCGTCCAGAACGCATAGAAGAGAAGCAACAGAACAAGCAAGATGGAGCCTCGACAACCGCAGCAAAACGACGAGAATGGCACGCCGTCCAGTGGCTCCTAGAGCGGATTTCGTTGAATCTCGTGGTGAAAGACAAACTCTCCGCCCGCAGTCAAAACGGCAAGTGTCCGCTTGGAACCAGCATGAATCGTTGCCGTTTAGAGTATGGCGCCGTGCCGCCACTGCGCCTCAAGAGATATCAGATGGCGACTCTCTAGGAGCCGCAATTTTTGTAAAGTCCACTGGCGAAAAGAAGGACATGAGGGTCATTAATCACAGAGAAACACGCCGAAACATCAGTGTTGTGAGCACCTTGGAGGGGGTTACGACGTATTGCGTCGACAGCAAACAGTGTCTCGTCGCGTTGGCCTCTGATGCCCTGGATGGCGGTGGAGCCTGCGTGGTGTGGAACTGTTAGGGGCGACTGGGATGGGGGAGACTTTGGTCGGCAATGACAAGGCTGAGAAATGGACAGTCCAGTCCATGTAAACGAAAAAAACCAAGTTGATATATCTGCCACTCTCCACAGAGACAACCTGAGGATCAACTCCAGCAATTAACAAAGCAGGCTGTCGATGCCCATTCTTGCGAAAGAGAAGAAGGGACTGTGACCGAATACGAAGTGCTCCACTGCGCACATCGATGGAAAAACGATGGTCGAGAGTTGACTCTGCAAAGCGGACAGCATCAATGCCGAATACACAAATATTTGCTGCATTTCCTTTCAGCCCAGGCTCCACCCCCATTTATTTCCACTTTTTTTTTATCTCTTTTCATCTTTTGTTGCCATAGCTCAGCTATGGTAATGCTTGTTCTTCCTCGGAAATACCCTCCTTGCTGGCAAGGACCACGCCGCAAATGCAGAAACCACCTAAGAAAACGTCGTCTGTACATTCCAAGCATGATCACGATCCATTTCACGGCAACCTATGAAATGAACGCACAGAACCCATGGAACCCGTGCCCACCGAACCACTGTCGGCAGGCAAAACTACTCTTGTAGGAAAGAGCCAGTACTCCGTGCAGAGTTGGAATCCATACATCGTAAGGACAGGGAAAGGGAGGCTAAAGCAAATCGGCATCAAACTAATCAACTAAATAACAAGAAAAATACCCGCAAGCTCACGCCATATGCAAGCCACGTTTTAACGGCCGTTACTTAGTCTCAAAAGCAAAATAACCTGCGTCGTTTATACACACCGCCAGAAGCAGGCGTTCTTTTTGGTATCTTGCCTGTCTTGGTAACGCTGTTATGCTGCAGGATTTTCGGATGCAAAATATATGGACAAGCTCTCAGGGTGCATGCTTTACGACCAGCCGAAGCCCAGGACCAGGTAAACAAGGCAGAACAAAAGTGCAGCGCCTCTCGCTTACCAGTCCCAGAAAGGTTTGGTCTTTTCACCGATTTCACTCAGGAGTTTCTTGGAATACTTAGACGTCCGTGCAGCAGCTGCTCTGCTCGTTTGCAAATTACAGCTAGTCTCCCCACGCCCGATCCACACGAGCCACGGTCGACGTCGTTGGTAGACGAAGTATGTTGAGGCCGTCCCATGCCCTCCTTGTATTTCGACAAGCCAGTGTAGGGGCCCTTTTTAACAGTCTTTTGCAATGATTGCGGCCAATACGTAGGTGGATTGGCTCATTTGGATTTAGAGCGAGGAAAAGCAGAGAAACGAAACAGCAGCAGCCGTTGTCAGGTCTGGCCGAACCGCCATCAACGATGAACATGTCGGAGATTGGGGGAAAGGCCAACTTTCATCGAGTCGTATTGTCGCTTTCGTATCATCTGAATCTCGGCCACTGATGCGGACAATCGTTTTACTTGAACAAACAAAAACAACCAGGGGGACCAGGGGACCAGGGACGCGAACCAAGAGCGAGCAAATGAACAAGATACAAGATGGAAAAAGTACCTGCCCTCCCCGAGAACGAAATATGAGGCAGAAATACGCCAACAACGCGTCCGCTCGAGAACGAAAGCGAGAGGAACGAGTGCTCAAAGCCCAAAGATAACGGCTTGACATATACGGAGTACGCCGTAATTACAAGGCTCAAGCCCAACGTTAGCAACCCTATTCAGTTGTCCAAGTTCCCTTTTCAAATGCATGTCTTGGCCTCAGTCTGTTTTTCAATATACTTCGTACACACGCCGAAAAGTTGGAGCTGCCTCGGCGGTGGG
Source organism: Sporothrix luriei (assembly GCA_021398005.1). Taxonomy (NCBI): domain Eukaryota; kingdom Fungi; phylum Ascomycota; class Sordariomycetes; order Ophiostomatales; family Ophiostomataceae; genus Sporothrix; species Sporothrix luriei. The sequence continues at coordinate 4,390 of WNLO01000153.1, read as the reverse complement.
CAAAACACCCGGAGAGCTGGCCACAGGTCTGTGCAGTTCACGACACCCCTCGTCTTCAGCTGAGATGTCCGTACGAAGACATCCTAGGGGCCAAAACGCCACCAATACCCTCGAAGCTGAATGAAAGCTCTTGGCAAACCTGCGGGGCGGAGGCCGTACGCACCCCTTTTTCATCAGCTTTTCCACGGAGGTTCGACGCTTTTCCTTGGAAGCGAGCGAGGATATGGAAATAGAGAAAGGGGGCGGTGGAGAACGAAAGCAGGAAAAAGAAAGGGGGTAAAATATGTAAATAAAAACATGACGACACCGAACAGCAACGACGCCTTCGAAGGCATCGACGATTGTGGGACAATGTGGCATGTTCTACAGGCCGCCTCCTAAAAGCAGGGCGCGCATTGGCAGCAGCACTGGCCGTCTGGGTGTGGTGATCGGCCAACGTCACGACGTTCGTAATGGGGCACAACTCCAGCGGGCCACTCCAGCGGGCACTCCAGCGGGCACCCAAGCGGTCCCCCGATCGGGCAACTTCCGTCTCTGCGTACGTTACGTCGCACCTTCTCAGCATGACGCGTGCAGCCAGTCTCCACTTTTCTCCCCGCCGAGGTCGTCTCGGGCGTGGCCGGCAAGCGGCTCTGTTAGCGCAGCAGCTTGTGCAGGTGTGCTCCAGCAAGAGCCTCTCTGAGCCTCCAAGGCGCCTGGACCCTTCGATTCGCGTTTTCTGCAGTCTTGCCGTCCCTGTTTTCTTCAGCACTCAGCATGCGCATACAACGCACGGGGTACGACCTCGGAGGCCTGGCTGTCGTACTTGTATTCCGTACTCCGTGCCCATATGCAAGTCAGACGTCGTGCTGGGATGCATGGCGTGGTCTCGCCTCGTGCATCCCCGGCAATGGGCAGTTGACCGTGCAGAAAGGAGATGGTGTTGGAGCTTGGACCTCAGATGGCAACTTGGGAGAGTGGGTGGCCGCCCTTCTATGTACATTTGCAAGCTCCGTGGTTATCGCTCCTTCGTGCCTTCCGTATTTGAGATTTTCCAGACAAATCCCGGGTGCAGCTCCGGCAGCCGGAGCTGGAAGCCGAAATGGGGCAGGTGCCAATGCACCGTGCAGTTGCACCTTCCGGCCTTCGCAGTTGCCCTGAAGGTAGCCGAGCAAAGAGACTTGGCCTACGTATTATGTAATTCTGAAAGTGCATCGCATCGTGCCGCCCAACATAAACCTTCATGTCATGGGGAAATAGTATTCAGTTAAAATGGCCTCCATGCCGCCGACTTCAGCGTTTTAAGACCGTAACGAGAGCTGGCCCGAGGTTCCGAAACTGATTTACCGTTTCTTGGAAAGCTCTCCTCGCTGTTTTTGAAGAATGAAGAAGAGCAGCGAAGGTCAGTAAATGACTTGAAAGATTGGGTGCGTTTCCGAGACGGCGTCAGGTTTGCAAAATCGTGGTGCTATTCCCGCGTGGTAGCTCGCAAATGAGGGGCAATGGGATAGGCCGATCGTATCGCAGTGTCACCACGTCAGGACATAATATCTGCCCAAGACCGACACATCCGTTCACTTTTGCAAATCATCACCAATACCAGCATCAACATCAAAGTCACTACTCAATTGCTACTACAGCTGCAACATGTCCACAACGATGAAGGCCGTCGTTTTCGACGGACCCGGCAAGGTCTCGATCCAAGACCGTCCGATACCGCAGCGTGAGTCGGCGACACACCTAACTCCATCTACCGTTTCGTCGACATGCGACACAAAAGCGAGGAGGCATCACAGTATACACATTGCATGAATCGAGCATCAAGACGTCATTTAGCGTAGCGTCCCTGTCTCGTTGTATAACCATGGACTTCCAGTCTAACACCCTCCCATCTCGCAGTCGAAAACGAACATGACGTCATTGTCAAAGTGCAGGCCACGGCGCTCTGCGGATCGTATGTTCTCGTCTCTGTCCCAGCACGCCCTCCCTTGCGCTCCCGCTCTTGCTAACCGACATACCCCCCCTCCCCGCAGCGAGCTCCACGTCTTCCGCGGCCACCAGCCGTCCGCCACCGGCTTCATCATGGGCCACGAGTTTGTCGGCGTCGTGAGCGAAAAGGGCGCCGCCGTCATGACGGTCGAGGTGGGCGACAAGATCGTCGCGCCCTTCACCACGTCGTGCCAACGGTGCTTCTACTGCCAGAACGAGATGTCGTCGCGCTGCAACGAGTCCCGGCTGTTTGGCAGCCCCGCGCTCGACGGCGGCCAGGCCGAGTTTGTGCGCGTCCCCAACGCCGACGGCACCGTCGTCAAGGCGCCGGCCCACGTCGACAACAAGGCCCTCGTGCTCATGGCCGACATCTTCCCCACGGGCTACTTTGGTGCGCGCAACGCCTTCCGCCTGCTGGCGCCCAACGTGCCGCCCGAGGACGCCGTGGTCGTCGTTGTCGGCTGCGGCCCCGTCGGCCTCTGCGCCGTTGTGGCGGCGCTGGAGTACAAGCCCAAGCACCTGTTCGCCGTGGACAGCGTGCCAAGCCGGCTGGCGCTGGCCGAGCAGCTGGGCGCGGAGCCGCTCAATTTCATGGAGGACAAGGAGCGGATGGTGCGGCGGGTGCAGGAAGTGACGGAGGGCCGGGGCGCGGACGCCGTGGTGGAGGTGGTCGGGTTGAGCCCGGCGCTGCGGACGGCCTTTGACCTGATCCGGCCGTTTGGTGTGATCAGCTCGATTGGCGTGCACAATGCAGAGGTAGGGCCCCTCACTCTCCACGCCGTAGTCCTAGCCATTGTCACTAACACGTCGTCGTCCTCTGCTAGATTCCCTGGAACGGCAACGAAGCGTACAAGTAAGTGCCATCCCCCCTTTTCTGGCGCCACCCCGCCGCCGTGACCTCTCGTTCTAACACGGTTTCCAGCAAAAACGTCCGTGTGCAGATGGGCCGCTGCCCTGTGCGTTCCATCTTTTCCGATGCGCTCGAGGTGCTGGCCAAGAACCAGGACAAGTTCAGCTTCATGTTTGACAAGATCATGCCGCTCACCGACGCCGTCGAGGGCTACGATCTGTTCAACAACATGAAGGTCCAGAAGGTCGTGTTCACGCTGTAGGAATGTGGGAGTAAGGCAGTCGTGCAAGTAGTCGCACGAAATCGACGTCGTATTATTGTGCCTTTCTTTGTATCGTATCGTATCGCATCGTGTCGTAACGTCCTCAGTTCTGTCTGGGCTTCACGATGCCGTCGTGCATAAAATAGTAGACCACCGACGAGTCGTCCTGGACGACGGCCAGTAGCAGACGCTTCCCTCGACGAGCACCACGCCATGCCTTCCAGTCGTTGTCGTCGGCAGACGCAGCGGCCGCATCGGTCCCCCCGTCGATCGCCGTCGGCAGCGCATCAATCGAGTCAAAGATGGCTGCAAACTCGCCCACCGTCGGCGTCTCACCCAGGTGCACCGGCAGCACCCATTCGTACTCGGGCGGCTGTGGGATGCGTTCACCCGGTCCCAGTGCCCGTTCGGCCCGCATGATGGCGATCTGCTCGTCGGGGTGGATGTACATACGGCGCGGTGGGAGGCCGGACAACAGTGTGCGAGGGAGTCTCTGCGTCTGACCACCATCTCGTCCATCATTGCCGTCGTTGGCCTCGCCGTGGACACGCATCTCGGTCCAGTCCTGCTGGTTCTCGAGGTTGTTGAGAACAATGTCGGCCAAATCACGATCGAGCGTCCGGCTGGGGCTGTGGCCAGTGCCGGCTGCTTGGGCCGTCGTCGGTGAGGGCGTCAGTGTCGGTCCTGTGACAGTCGTCATGATTGCTAATAAGAGTTGCTGTCTTTGTCGAAGAATGGTGTGGGATGCGTTTCGAGACAAAGCTTTGCAAAGTTGCACCTTGATGGTCGATTACGAAAGGCTGTGTTCGACGTAATTTCTTAGCGCGGGCACTGATTGTTGACCCACATTGTTATAAAGGAGAGATCTAATATAACTATAAGTAAAGCGCTTTTATCTAGTAGTAACTATAGTGTCAATAGCATATGGGCTACCAGTTTCGCGGACCCAATATACGTATTTCTTCAGCCTTGCATCACACTTCATCTGTGTTGATAAAAAACGACCTGCAAATATCCAGCATGAACCTTTTGTTGTATTCTTTTTTAAGTCTGTAGAGCAGCTTTTATTAGGGATATTTTATTGGGTTTATTGACTTTTAATAATTTCTAGATATAATTGACATAATTGAGAAACTTTGAATAATATTTCATATTTTGGTAGCCTTTTACGATGGTTTCTCAATTCATGAGAACAATGCCAACTGTTAAACTCTCGCAACGTAGATTTTACATAAAAAAAAAACTTGTTTTTCGAATTCCGATTCCCTTACAATTTTGTGCCCTCCCTACAACCATCCTCCTGCCCTCGC
>WNLO01000152.1:0-59062 GCA_021398005.1 Sporothrix luriei | reverse complement strand
GCCATTCAAGTGGTGAGCACCATCTTTAGATGGTGCGCTCGTAGAGTGGACCATTAAAGTGGGGCGTGGCACGAGTATCATGTGCGCTTGCTGTAGACCTGTTCTGTAAAATTCCAGGGGCCAGGCCTTCTGGGGAGTGAGGCGCGTCGCGGCAGGCTTCTTCCCACCGGACAAGACACGACCACGCCACCCGCGCTCTCCGTCTCCGTATTATCTTACCTGGTGTTGCCTATTTGGGCAGAAAATTTGAGATTTTAGTATTTTAATATTTTAATTTCGATACGACTGGGGGGCGATCGCGCTGTAATACAGGGCTATTTGCGGCATGTAGACCCCCTTTTCGAGATTCCTGGAGCCTGCTGTTTTCTGTTTCTGAACAGTTCATCGATCCCGAGCACATCCGCCCTTTCGTGCACCGCGAACCCTTTTATTCCTCTGCCTTTCCCTGTCGTCTCCGGCTGTCCGTCTCTTCCTGCTTTACGTTGTCCTTTGTCGTTCTTCTCGCAGCGGCTCTCCCTCTCGTTCTGCCCCACGCCCACGGCTTCTGCTTTGAGTCGCTCGTTTCTCATTCTCGCGATATCTCGACATCTCGAATTGCTTCACGTTCTCGTTTCGTCGCTTGGCTCTTCAACCGGATCGCCAACGCATTCGACCATGCCTGCGCGCACGCTTCCCAACTTCACGACCGCCGAGGTCGAGAAGCACAACACCCAAGACTCGTGCTATGTGCTCGTCGGCGAGACCGTGTACGACGTCACTGACTTCCTCGAGTCCCACCCCGGCGGCGCCGACCTGATCCTCGACTACGCAGGCAAGGACATCACCGCCATCCTCAAGGACGAGATCTCGCACGCGCATTCAGAGACCGCGTACGAGGTGCTCGACGATTCCATCGTCGGCTACCTGAGCTCGGGCAAGAAGGCCGCCAACGGCAACGGCAACGGCAACGGCAAGTCTACGAGCGCCGAGTATGCCAGCGATTCCGATGTCGAGAAGCGGGGCGTGCACCCACGCACCGGCATGTCATGCGAGGAAGACCTGAGCAAGGACACGGACGCCACCTCCGACTTCAAGAAGCACAAGTTCTTGGACCTCAACCGCCCGCTGCTGATGCAGGTCTGGAACGGCGGCTTCTCCAAGGCCTTCTATCTCGACCAGGTCCACCGCCCACGGCACTACAAGGGTGGTGCGTCGGCGCCGCTGTTTGGCAACTTCCTCGAGCCACTGTCTATGACGCCGTGGTGGGTGATCCCGACGCTCTGGATTCCCTGCGTTTCGGCGCTCCTCTACTACGCCAATGCGGGCTTCACCTCGTCCTTGATCCAGGCCGGCTTCTTTGTCTTTGGCTTTGCGGTATGGTCGCTGATCGAGTACATCATGCACCGCTTCCTGTTCCACCTGGACGAGTACGTTTGTACTTTTCTTGACGTTTTTGATGCTCTATTACCGTTGCCATTGCCATGCTAACATAGCGTCTCAAGATATCTTCCCGATAACCGCGTTTTTATCACGCTGCACTTCCTCCTCCACGGCATCCACCACTACCTGCCCATGGACAAGTATCGCCTGGTCATGCCGCCGACCCTGTTCGTCGTTCTGGCCACACCCTTCTGGAAGCTGGCGCACACCATCTTCTACTACGACTGGTACGTCGCCGCCACGGCCTACTGCGGCGGCGTCTTCGGCTACATCTGCTACGACCTCACCCACTACTTCCTGCACCACCAGAACCTGCCGCTCTGGTACAAGGACCTCAAGAAGTACCACCTGGCCCACCACTTCCTCGACTATGAGCTGGGCTTTGGCGTCACCAGCCGCTTCTGGGACGTCGTCTTTGGCACCGAGCTGAAGATGCCGGCCCCGGTCGTCAAGTCGCAATGAAATGGCTGGACATTGTTCTCCATGGTCAAGCAGGACGTGAGGCCGTTTCTGTCCTCCTCCTCTCAAAGCACCTTTGTTGCGCATGCCGCGACGGATCTCACACTGCTCCAATACACGCCGACCTTGCGAGCGAGACGGTGACACGAATTTGATACGGGGCTATAAATTTGTATTTTGCGGAGTTTTGGAACACCTTTTCATTTGTCTCTTTTTCTCACTGACTACACAAAAGAACCGAGAGTGACTCGGGGAACGAGCATTGCAACGCACGCAGCCTGGAGAAACGGCTTAATTTGGGAGATACCTGTTGTAATAATTTTTGACCCTTTCCGGTGTATATTAATGATATTTTGAGCCAAAGTAGCAACGTCATGTCCCGCAGGATAAAGATACTTGTACTTCTGTTGACGCATTTTGACTGTAGACCATGATGGCTTGGCATCCCGATGGCTGAGCGTCACGTGACTGGTTGAATGTGATGACTAACTGCAAATTTTATGAATTTCGCCCCAACTCGCCCCGCTTTATAACCACTCTCCTTTTGGCTTCAGCGGCACGTAATTTATTTTCAAACTCCTCAACTCGACTCCATCGCTCGCTGAACTCTATCCATCCTCCCCACACTGGACGTGAGCAATACCAGCGACCACTCAACACGTTACCTTCTTATCTACGATTCTTTTTTAGTATACGAGAGCGATGGCTCACCTGGATGTAGAGGCCCTCCTCGACGCCGCCGCGAGCGGCGACGGCCAAGACCGCAGCGGCGGACGCAGCCCACGCATCGACGACGCGCGCAACGGCAGCGCCGGGCATACGACCAACGGTCATCACAGCGGACGCAGCAGCCGGAGCCGCAGCCATAGCCGCACGCGCTCCCGCTCGCCGCGCAGTGACCGCGAACGTGAGCGTGACCGTGCCGACCGCGATCGAGCTGACCGTGATCGTGATCGCAGACGGCGCGAGCCGCGCAGCCAGAGCCCACGCGGCAGCGCCAACGGCGCCAGCGGAGGTGCTGGTTCAGGTGCCGGCGCCGATGCCTCTCACATCCACAGCGACGACCGTGAACGCACTCCGGCCCGCAGTGAGGCGGGCAGCCACCGCAGCAGCCGCCGTCGGAGCCGGAGCCCACGGCGGCGCCGTCGCAACCGCGGCCATGGCGGTGGCGGTGGGCGTTCGCGGTCGCGTTCTCCCAACAGATACTACCGGCCACGCGACTCGCGGCGCGACCGCGATGACCGCTTGAGCGGCCGTTCGCCCCGTGACCGTTCCCGCAACCGTGTTGACCGCTACGGACGCGATCGGTCGCGGGACTCGCGTCGTGGTGGTGGTGGTGGCGGCGGCGGCGGCGGAGGCCGCTCTGCATCGCCACCGGCCGTCGGCGAGCGTGACCGACGGACTGTTTTTGTGCAGCAGCTGGCGGCCCGTCTGCGCACGCGCGAGCTCAAGGAGTTTTTCGAAAAGGCGGGCCCTGTTGCCGAAGCCCAGATTGTCAAAGATCGCGTTAGCAACCGCTCAAAGGGGTATGTCGTTTTCCTCGCTGGCCCCCATTTTCGTACACGAATGTCCCCGCTAACAAATGTAGTGTCGGCTATGTTGAATTCAAGAGTGAAGACACGATTGCTGCGGCGCTCCAGCTCACAGGTCAGAAACTGCTAGGTATCCCTGTTATTGTCCAGGTCACGGAAGCCGAGAAGAACCGGCAAGTACGTAACACAGCAGAAACGCCGACCGGCGGAAATGCCACAGGCGTCCCCTTCCACCGGCTGTACGTCGGCAACATCCACTTTAGCATTACCGAGTCCGACCTGCGCAATGTTTTCGAGCCGTTTGGCGAGCTCGAGTTTGTTCAGCTGCAGAAAGACGAGTCCGGCCGCAGCCGTGGTTACGGCTTTGTCCAGTATGTTCTTCCTCCCCTCCCTGTCGTGTTATATTGGTATGTATCTGTACTCCATACTAACCACCAGCAGATTCCGCGATAGCAACCAGGCGCGTGAGGCGCTCGAAAAGATGAACGGCTTTGATTTGGCAGGACGCCCGATTCGTGTCGGCCTCGGAAACGATAAGTTTACCCCCGAGTCTACTGCTCATCTGATGCAGCGATTCCAGGGCCGCGACCAACCACACAACGGCAACAGCCGCGACTCCGACCGCCGCGGCGGTGTCGGCTCCGGCAATTTCGACCGCGCGGGCGCCCGCGACAGCGACAAAGGTAGTGGTGCTGGTGCACTGGATGACACGGATGTTGCTGGCGTCAACTTCAATAACTACAGCCGAGATGCTCTCATGAGAAAACTCGCTAGGACCGATGACGTTGCTACCGCCTCGTCGTCGCCTGCCACCAACGGTGCCGGCCCCAACGGCTACAACACGGCGAACGGTGGCGGCGACGCCGTCGAGCAGCAGCGCCCGATTATGAAGCCCCGCAACGACACGAAGCCGCTCCCGGTCGGCGTCAACGTGAACCTGGCCAGCCGCTGCGTGGTCCTGCACAACATGTTTGACGTCGCCGAGGAGGAGGGCGACGACTGGGTCAAGGAGCTGGAGGACGACGTCCGCCAAGAGGCCGAAGACAAATACGGCCACGTCCTGCACGTGGCTCTCGACCCCAACTCCAACGGCGACATCTACCTCAAGTTCGACAAGGTGCAGGGCGGCGAGAACGCCATCAAGGGGCTCAACGGCCGCTACTTTGGCGGTCGTATGATCACTGCCGCGCCCGTTGTCGATGCCGTCTACAGCAGTTTGTTTTCGCGGTCCAAGGCGATGTAAAAATCGTCGCCTGGAGTGGAACGGAAGCTAACCTTGTCTTATTTTTCTCGTTTCGGTTCCCGTACAACCGCAATTGCCCGCCACCGCCGAAAAAGGCTTCCCATCTCGGCACAACCAAGGCTGTTCAATGCTTCCAGACCGGTTTGCACTCCTCAACCTTTATCTGAGGGCGGCTTCTCACTCGGATTGTACAGGTCTCTCTTCCCTCCTGCCACTGCTGCGAGGATACTTCAACGGCCACGATTCTCCTACATCTGTCTCAGCAGCGCTCATTTTGAGCAGCAACCAGGTTTTTTTTTTGATACGATGACCTTTATCATAATTGTTTTGGGCCACAGGCTTCTTCGTTTGCCTAGGTTTGGTCCCTATTCAGAGACGCTTCGCGCTCTCAGTAACGGTCTCTGCAAATTGCTTCGGTACCCGGCGTCCTTCCTTCGAATAACCTTTCGGTAGTTTATCCTTTGTTATGCGGCGACCATTTCTCAAACTTCACGTTTCTCTTTTTTTGCAGAATTTTCACAGCGGACGGGTGCTTTCGTCAATAAGATCGAGCACGTTTCGAATCCCGAGACCTTCGGCCGCATTGCGTCGACAAGCTGCTCGGCTGGGTTTGCATTTACGCCTGCAAGTCAATTTCCATCCACGTCAAATTTTTTCCGCCCTTCTTTTTATCTTGGGAGACATTTTCAGTCCGTCACATGCACGACATTTATCATCTCACTTTCTTCTCACAGATGGCATGTCTTTGCCCTGGCGCAACGCACGCCGGCCTTGGCTATGGAGCTCTTTGCAGTTGCTTCCGGCTTCCGCCCCACAAAAACTACGTATCGATCTGCTTGTCTGCTTTTGCTTTTGCTACGGGTCGTGTTCGGATTGACCTTCAGATGCCAGATGCAAACATCTCATGTCGTCGGATGAAGCTCCCTTGCTTTATAGCTATTGCAGGTGATTTATGTTTTTAATCCCGTTCTCTAAGCTTGTCCTGCGTATCTTATTTCACGGAAAAAATACTAGTAAAATAAAAATCATTTCATACCTCTTTTTGTTTTCGAATCAGTGCGCAGGTCTACAGATGTACTCCGTAGAGTGGTCATGGTTTTGGCGTACCGAAGAAATGCCAAGCAGTCAAAATAGTGGGGCGACGCTACTCGCTCCTTCTCTTTGTGTAAGTGCATCGCTCTTGCCTTCTTTGTTTACTTTCCAACGACGACTAAAAAAGGAGGCGCCACCCACCACTTGCGCCCCTCATTTTGGCACGCAACCGCCCCAAGGAACCAATTTTGGCCCCTTTTATCTGAGAAAATCTTGTCAGAATATCCTGACTTTGTTCTCACCTTTCCCTCAAGACCATCCTCAGCCCACAGCTCTGTTCCCTTCAACGAAGCCCTTTTACGATCTGCAAACGCACCACACCAGACGGCAGATGACCAACTCCTAGTCCAAATGCATTCTTTTCCTGTGCCTCATACAATTGGATTTCGTTTGTGTCGCCCCTCTGATCCGTCGTGTTTTCTGGCGACCCTCTCGTTTATTGCTAATGTATTGCGTTTCGTATCGATCTTCCTCGACCTCGTCTCGCAGAGCAACGTCCGAGCAGCCCGCCGAGATGCTGTCCGAGCGATATCGATACCAGTTTCCAGAACGAGGCCAGTATTACCAGCTCCATGGCAAGCCAAATCCCGAGCAGGACACCAGAGAGAAGTGACGGCAAAACCATACCATTGACTCTCCTGCTCTGATGGCTGTCGAAACCACATCAACAGGAGCCTCTTGCAGGCTTCCGACGTTCCACAAGACGCGGCACGATTCTGGACTAGAGCTTTTCGAGCCAAGTTCAGCAACACGCCGCCACGCTGCACTCTGTGTTGAAGCTCTTCCCCCGTGTGATTCTCGAGTTTTCCTTTTTTATTTTTTTGGCCACTATTTTTGTGCGTGGGTACTTAAAGTCTACCCCTCCCAAATTATTTCTCTTCTTTCCTTCTTCTTCTCCTCTCTTTCTCCTTCCTTTATTCTTGGAGTTCTGGCTTCTTTTTCGTCTTTATCCGTCATCCTGCAAGCAGCAGATACTTGTGCGGTAGGAGCTTCGACACATTCGTTTAACCTCCTTGGAAGCTTGCCCTTTTACGTCTCCTACGTCTTCGTTCTTCTTATACTTTACTTTTCCGCCTGCATTTGGCTTGAATCGTTTTCACTGGATCTGGATTGCTTCTTTTGACGCCTGTTTCGTCTCGTTCAGGACTTGGACGTGCCTTTCCAATCACGATATCAGGACCTGCCCCTTTCTCGGAACCGGCGCTCGTGCTGTCTGCCCTTTTATTTCAACTCGTCTTCAAGATTTTGACTCCTCGGAGCGAGGAGTGGTACGTGGCTTCAACCTTCAGTTCATTCACTACGAGCTTCTCCTCGTCGAAACATATTCGCCTCTCGCCTTTTTCAATTCGCATACTTTTCACGAGCACCTCACAGTCGACTTCGGCTGCCCTCCTTTGCTTCAGTCACTGGCCTATTTCGCTGCACGCTTCTTTTCATGAAGTAAGACAATACTTCCCTGAAGTTTCGATCGTAACTGGGCTGTTTTTTCACGATCGGTATGTCTTCACCGCTCGTTTATTGAGACATTGCCTGTACACGGCCACTGACATTGTGGGCTGGCACATTCAGCCCTTTTGGCCTGCTTTATCCAAGATCTATTCAGTCTCTCACCGCAATTTTGTTTGTGAGTCGCAAAATCTGCATTTATCACGCAAAAAGATGTACTATGTTGACACACGGTATAGCATGCGTTCCCCTCCGTCAGATTGGTCGTCTGAAGCCGGCCATCATTTTCCTTCCGATATGCGTTCGGGTTTTCATCCAAACAACGAGCCTAATACAGGCAACCACCGCAATTCACTTTCCCAGCTTTCTACCCCCCCTCAGACAACGTCTGCAGTCTTTTCGATGTCGGGGTCTTTCAATGTGAGAAACTATTCCGCCTTGCATTGTTACCTTTTCACACGAGGCCCAGTGCTTGGCTTGGAATTTTGTCAGCGTCTGCTAATAAATCCTCTTGATAGGACATTCGGGCTGCGTGTCAGTCGGCACAAGGCCGCATTATGCGACTTCAACAAGCAACGAACAACCAAGTCGGGCTAACCTCTACCATCCGCGAGGGGTGGTTTGATGAACTTCGGACAATTGCGCAGTGCTTTATCGCAGCACAACAGGCCAGCGCCAGATTGGAGCAGGCCGTCAACACAGAGCGTGCCCAGCTACAGGGCTCTCTTTCATCCGCCTTGAACGAGCGTGATGTTAGGGCATCTGAGCGCGATGCTGCAGAACAGGAAGTTAAGTTTCTGCGCGCTCGCCTGAATGAGCTGACGAATGAGATGCAAGAGTACCGAGCGGGAAATAACGATAATCGGGTAAGCCACACATTGATACGCACATAACCCCGACCTGTCTCGCTCTTTGTCGAGTGTAAAGAAAACGACTAATTCGTGCACTTAATACAGGCAACGACCGGATCGACCAGAAGCCACGATAGCTGGGCTGTGACCGAATTTCTTCCACCGAATAGAGACGGGCCCCGGCAGATAGAGTATCTTCACAATCTTTCGAACGAAAATCTGCCCGACCTACCTAACAAGGTTGAAGACATGCCATTTTCTCCTAGGAGCATCATCGGAAGGCCGCCAGGCTACGTCAACGGCAGTTTCTCGTCCGCCGAGCCTAACCAGAACCAACAGCCCAGATCGAACACGCCTCATATTGCCAACCGAGGGCCTCGAAAACAATCAAAGTTCTTTGCCAAAAAAGGCGGTGCTGTGATGATCTCGCGGCCTCCCAGTGGATACGCAAGCAGCTCGGGGAAGAGCACTCCTGATTTTGTCAATGGCGGGCCAGTCCGCCGATTCACGCAGACCCCTGGACCTGGAAACAATGGACCCTTTAGAGCCCCTCCCCACCCACCGTTTCCGCAGACGCAACAATTCTTTGGGCCTGGCAACAATGGGCATGCTCATAAGAGAGCGGCCTCTTCGTTTTCATCTGCCGAAAATGGAACACGTCCTCCCAACAAGAGCGAACCTGCTGTTGGTTCTGTCCCACCTCTATTTCATGCCAAGAACGGACGCTCATCCGCACCACGGGCCACGATGGCGAACTCGACACGCGGTCAAACACCGGCCCCATTATCCAAAGAACTGGCACTTGTGCGAAATGACCCGGAGGACAATGGAAAGTTCGCGGCGGGTGTTTTGCACCCTTCTGGTAGCATGGATGCAGTGCGAGTCTATGATATGTTTCATTTCTACAACTCGATCAAGGATTGGGTGGACAAGTACTGCGGTGTTGTCAATGAGAGCGCGATGCACAACATGAGCCGTCAGCACCCGCGTCTCTGGGACTACGCCTGCACTGTTACATACCCGAATAACAGACACAACGCCGCGAGCCACGCGCTTTACATGCTTCTCAACAAGCCGTATCGCAGTTTTTTCATCTCGCGACTTGTCATCCAATTTTTCGTCCAGCAGATGTGGAACTCACAAGCGTGGGAGGGCATGGATGAGCAACTGACAGATTTGCTAATCAGTATCAAGCACAGGCTTGACTTCAAGTATGGATACGGTAAGACACACGCCCACTGTGATGCCGTACATTCGCACCAAGACACCCGGACTGACATTTCCCCTTCTGCTACAGATGCCGCCTTACAGCCTCATGAGCGCCACGCACTCGTCGATAAGCGCTCGCGCTCCATCAGCGACTTCATCAACAGACCCACCTGGAGCAAGTTCCAGGCACAGAAGGTGACCTATGCGATGTCCCGCGCCAAAGACATCCTTGGACCGATGCTGGATTTGGAGAAGGTGGATCGTGACAGCGCAGACCACGAACTTCACATCATCTGCGAGGAGGGCGTGGATCTGTCATGCAAACTCTTCACCTCCCCGCTCTCGTTCCAGTTCATCTTCAACGAATGCGGCATCAAGTTCAGCGACCAGTCTCACCGGCCCCTGAACTCGAGCATCCCGGCGCGCGAGCTGCAGGCCCACCACTGGCGCGTGATGTGCGTTGTGACGCCTGGTATCACGTACCGCAACGACGCTGGTGTCAGTGTCGACCCGCGCTTCTTGGCCAAAGCCAACGTTCTCCTCATGCAGTAGCTGGCGAGGTTGCTCCCTGGCAATACGACAGGGCGGCCTTGTTTTCATTTTCTTTCAAGTTTGTCGTTATCGTTCTTTCTTTTTTTCCTTCTTTCTTATCACTGACGCCGTTTTCCGAGATTCGACTTTATATTTTGATCCAATTACCCGCACCACGGAAGCTCGCCCATTCAGTCGATTTCCGTTACTATTTCCTTCGATTTCCTACCTTGCCATTCGACTTATTTCGGTTTCACATCTCATGGCCCGCGTTGCTTTTGTATGGCACCAGAATTTCTTTTATTCTCTTTTCACCATCCTCGGCCATGCGCTTGTTTCCGATCCCGGGTCACGGTTTCTCCAATTTCAAAGCCTTGCTTAGGTCATCGTCTCGTTTGTTTGTGTCCCGTCTTTTTCTTATTGTCCTTCGCCTTCTCGTTTTACTTTTCTTTCTTATTGATGCTATTTGCTTGGTCATTCTGACCATTCAATACCCTTTACCTTTGAATCATGTTCCATTCCCCTACATCTTGCGAGTCCGGCCCTTTGCTTTAGAAGCTATCACAAGAAAACGAGGTGCTTAGCTCGGGACCAACCCCCATATTCTGTCTTTTTCTGATTTCTCAACGTTTGCGTTTCTTATCTTCTCCCTTTCTCACTTGCAATTTGCGGAAGGAGTTGGGGGCACGGTTACTTGCGCACAACATCTGCTTGTATGGCTCACGTGGGAATGCTTGAATGCAAGGGACCTATTGCGACTAAGTGACGAGATTATGGCTGTTACAGATTGATATACTGAACATAATCTAAGCATAATGCTAAAGAAATACAAAATACTTTCATCCGAAAATCTTTATCTGGTGTTTGCAACTTGATGAATTTAGATTTTTTTAACAAAACGAAAATAAGTTACCACAAAAATGGATTAAATACAATAATGATTTAACGAGGACGAGGAGATTTTATAATTTGAAGTAATGAAAAATAATTGACAAGTGCCCACCCACAGCAAATAAAACCCCAGACTACCATTGCAACTTTTTGAATGCGAGAATTATATTTGAAATACATAACGTTGAATTCAACGCAGCACGAGATGGAAAATGATGGTAATTGTACCGTCAACAAGATGAAAGCGGGTATCTAATAAAACAGAGCAGTGAAGGAAAACCTGCATGCATTGAAATGAAAAAAAGCAAAAAGCAGCCCAGCGGTTAACGTTGTGGTGTGAGATAACGGTGTGCACTGGGGTCATTTGCGGGAGGCGCCGAGGGACCTGTTGGCCGGCGGTCGAGGCGCTTGACAACGGCGCCCAGCACGGCCTTGAGGATACCGTCGGCCGTGAGGCCGAGAGCCGTGCTTGGACCACTGCCACCTCCACCACCACCCGCTGTGCTGCCGTGGTTCATGCTCACAAAGGCGTCCCAGGTGACGGTGTCGACCATGTCGCGGATGCCGCCGGGCACGTCGCTGCCCAGGTTGTCGTCGAGGTGCTGCAGGTAGGCGGCCGCTTCGGCCTCGGTGCCGACCTGGAAGAACTGCACGCCGACCTGGAAGGGGGGCGCGTCAAAGCTGTCGAGCTTCTTGGCGGCGCGCACGAGGACGGTGTCGAGGTCGTCTGTGGGCACGCCGTCCGTAATGACAATCATATTGACGGGCTTGATGTCGTCCGGGTCGGGATCGCCGTACTCGCCGCGCTGCGCCATCTCGTTCCGCTTGGCCTCGTAGTAGCGAAGGTAGGGCTGGAGGATGTTGTGCAGGCGCGTGCCCGTGGGCGTGGCGCCGCCCGGCTTGACGGTCTGGAAGATGCGCGCCACGGCGGCCGCATCCGTCACGTTGTGGTAGCCGCCGACGGCTTTGCCGGGGGGTACACGAGCCTGCTGGCCACCGCCGCCGGCGTGTGCCGCCGGCGTGTTCTTGTGATTTAAAAAGTAAATGTCGATGCCGTCGGCGTCGTGCTGCGTGCATATCGGCGTGATGTTGGCCAGAACGGCCTGGACCTCGCGCCACGGGCGCCCTGCCATGGAGCCGGAGTCGTCAATGACAAAGATGGTGTCGAACATGGACAGGAAGGCGTAGGGGTCTTCGGCGGACCGGACGTTGTCGACAGTTGGGCGGGCGGACGCCGAGGAGCGCTGAGAGGGAGTGGGTGAGGCCGGGCGGATGGAGAACCCGATCGCCGGAGGCGCCGGAGCAGTAGCAGATGCCGCGGTGGGAGCAGCAGCAGATGGTGCGGCCGCAGGGGTACTGCCAGGGAGCTCCGATATCGCCGAGTACGGCGGAGGCGGTTCATTGGCTAGAACAGTGTTAGAAATGGGGGGAAAGAGAGAGTGCTCGAGGCGCCCGCGAAACATACAGGGACGTCGCGTTGGCTCTGGGAAGCCCGGGCAGCTGCGGGAAGACGGGGCCTGCGAGGTTGATACACCGAGTCCACGGCTGGCATGTGATATTGGTGATGATGCGGACGCGCCGCCAGGTGAGACGGGGCTCACGGAGCCGTCGCCATTGGAGCCGTTGTTTTTCCTGAGGCTGTTTTTGAGTGAGCCGAAGAACGACTTGCGTACGCCGTCGCGATTGTTGTTGTTGGACATGTTTCGTGCTGTCACGAAGGCGAGAGGCGAGCTGAGTGGACCTTGCGCGCTGTCTTTGTGTTCGTTTTGCGTTTGGCTGCGTACGTTGAGGCGAAGAGGCCAAGCTAGAGGGGGAAGCTCTGTGCTTGTGCAATTGCGGGTAGGATGCTTGTGCGCAGCTGGTAATCTCGGCTGCAGAATGCAATGGGCGAGGAGAGGCGGCGAAGACGTCGGCGTGTGTCGGGGAGACGCAAATGTCGTCACGATGCTCTTTTCACGGGGTGGTGGCACAGGGGTGCAGGGTTGGGTGAGGGGTGCTATTTAAAGGAAAGGCGAGTGAGGGGCACGCGCACAATGGAGGCTCAACCGCGAGAGAAGGCTCGCCGGAGGCTTGTTCCTGCTGTTCTTGGCGACCTGCCCGCTTTCCGAATCGAGAAAGTCCAAGTGTGGCGGACGGGGGAGCAGCACTTTGCTAGCCTCGCCGCACTTACCCTATGCAAGATACATGAACGATACGGCGGAGAGCAAAGGCAGAAATACGGAACTCCCTTATGACTGCTTTGAGGTGCCTTGCCAGGTCGTGGGAACGGCGAGGCTGTTGGCCGCGAACAAGGCGAAGGCGAATCAAGCTCGTCGCAAATGTTTTAGGCGACGAACGGAAGGCGCGCACGAGGCCCAACAGACGACGCAAGTGGCTGTTGCACTTCCCCCATTTCGTGATTCCGAGTGGCTTGCTCCTTCCCCTTTGCTTCTCTTCTTCGTCTCGTCTCATACGCCATGGCACCCACTCACTCCCTCCTGGCGAGGTCTTCGCAGAGATCGTCGTCTCCTTTCCTTACTCCTCAATGTCCTGGTGCAATGGTGAGCGATGAAATGGTCGACACAGGGCCAGCCTGATGGTTTGTACACTGGGAGGGACCATCAGAGCGTAGCGCACCAATAGCCTCCCTGCCTCCGTACTAACTGGCGGGAAGCCTAACGGGGCGCAGCGCTCGCCAGGGGCATGGGGATTTGCGGGACGGGACTGGTTTTGGGATCTGACGTCAAGTTCTGCGAATCGCGAAGTTAGGACACAAAGGCCCGAAACAGGTACAGACGAGAAAAGCTTCACCAAAGCGTTGAACATTAACGTCTCCATGGTTTGGCCGTCCAGGGTACTTTGTATTGTCGACGTCCACCAAGATGCAAAACGGAATCTTACATGCGTCTGCTTTGCGCCTTCCAAAAGCGTGTTGCTGCTCCTTCTCCCAGGGCTCCACTTGCCCATCTAATACATTGTACGCTCGCTCACAGCCTCAGAGCGGATCTGCTGGCCCTGTCCATCACCAAAGTGCCTCCTCAGGCACAATTGACCAAGCCATGGTCCGGTGGACTGGAAGCCGAAACGTGCTTCTTTGTCGTTTTCTCTGCGGTGGAGATGCAAGAAAATCGGAATAGAAGAAAAGGACTTGTCCGAAGCACACCGGTCGTCGGCATGAGCGATGGCAAGAACAAGGCACAAGGTCATGAGTAGTAGGGTGTTCCTGCCTTGCGACGGGGTCTTGTCTCCCAACGAGGCAGTTTGAACTAGGAAGGGGCTCTCGTACATCGCAGTTCCATTCATCGGACGGCTCGCTCGTTCGCACTTGCCGTTGATTGCCACCTGCCTGGTCGGTGCTCCTCCTTTTGCTTGTCTGCGTGAGACCCGTTGCTTCGCGGATTGCTGCTAATTGAAGGTCATCCGGGGACCTCAAACCACAGCACACAAAGGCTGACCCCAAGGACCGGACACGCCTGACATTTTACCGTCGTTTCCCCTCACTAACCGTCGTGTTCTCACTGCTGGGTCGGTGCTGCTGCATTAGTCCATCCTCCCAATTGCTTAACTCTTGTGCCAAGAAAATGTCTCGTTCTCGTCAATGTTTTGGAGTAACAGAGATGCAACGGCGCACAAGTGTGGCAGCTGCGACCCGGCGGATCTGGAGAGACAGGAAAGAACATGAGCTGTTGTGTCCCAAACTGATGTCTTGCCACACTTGCGTACATCCTTAGGCGGCATGTACGAGGTATCGCAGTTTCCTTTTCAGTCTGTAGGACGCCGCATCAGGAAAGAAAGGCACACCATGGCTGCTCCTTCTGAATCTACACCTGGTCCAGGGCCAGGCCCCAAATGGGTGAATTTGATGCAGCAGCGACGGCAGATCTCTTCTCTTGACATCTTCACATATTCTTCTGCCAACAAGTAACAATCCCTCACCCTTTCCCACCCCTCCCTTCGCCATCTCTATCGCCATCTAGACATTGCATGTCAAACTAGCTTCACGGCCACAGCAAAGGCACACTGCTTAAACGTGACCACACTATTGGCCAAAGATCTCTTTTCAATACATCGTGCCGTTGTGGCGTTCTTTTAGTCACAACACGACGCCAACAACGCTAATGAGCGCGCCAGCAACGTTTGATGTTGATGCTTGCTGGCCCTGACGGAGCTGTCAGTCCTCCAGGGACAGGGATAAACGGGCACGAGGGGCACGGGGATCCAATCCAGGACGCTGAGGACAAATGAAGACGAAGAGGGGAGGGATAAACAAAAGTCAACGAACCACGATCTGTTCAAGCAGGAGGATACCCCTCAATCCCACTCGCTCACCATTTCTCCGCCAGCCGACTTGGGGCTAGTCCCCACTATTGACGTACGTGTCTTGAGCAGAGGTGATGCCAGCTATCGGCAGCTTGCGTTGGCTCGTAAGAGCCCAAAAAGGACGTCGCTAACGAGGCCAGACAAAGACAAGAAAGGGATAGGGACAAAGACAAGGGACGACGCAAAAGACCAAGACACAGAGGCAACTCGAGACTACATTCGAGACAGCTTCAGCTCTTATCACCCGCATCAGGGACAGCCAAAGCAGCAGCGAATCACAAAAATATCGCATCCCATCCTCAGGCGACTTTTGTTGCTGGCAAACGGAAACGCGCGAATCACGACCAACACGCATCGAGTCGGTGAAGCCAAAACGAGCAGCTGCATATTCTGCAATTCCTGCATATCCTGTACGCTGTTCATCCTCCACACGCAACACATACTGCAGATTCTGCACAATTTGACAAGGAAGCCACTCCCGCTGGTGTCGCCGTTTGTTGTGCCCCTGCTTACCTTTTCTGTCGTGTCTTCTGCCCAGCTGTCCACTGTTGAGCGTCCATCCACATTGTCATATTTATTGGATCCCTTCCTATCCCCTCCATCAGGCCTGCACCTCTGGCCCCCTCATTTCATCTACCGTTCTTTCTCTGACCCTTTGATCTCTGCCTCCCTGGCTTCTCAATCCAGCTCTCGAATCTTCCAATCTTCCACCACGACAACCTAACCTCAGTCACAATGTCGGATTTTTTCAATCGCAAATTCAGTATCAACCGAAACACTGGTGTGCCCAAGCCGGGCCGCCGGTTTTCGTTTGGCGAGCCGGGCGTCCATGGTAGGCCACGTCCCACTCTCGATATTCTCGGTTTTTCTCGATTTTCTCTGTTTTCTCTGTTTTCTCTCTGTTGCTTTTACTAACGGGTCTGCGCCCCTGTCTCAGAGGCCAGCAGCAAGATCCATCGCCAGTTCCGCGCCGCCCATGAGGGTCATTTGCCCCACGCCGGCCTCGATGCTTCCCGCGCTTCCACCGGTGTCGTCTGGTGCACCGAGCGTGCGGCCGAGTTTGGCTTCCTCGAGGAGCCGCAGAAGTGGGCCAACCTGGGCCAGGGTGCGCCCGAAGTGGACGACGACATTGAGGGTTGTTTCGAGCGGCCCACGACCATAAACGTGGAAGTGGCGAGCCGCGAGTACGGCCCCACTGCCGGTATCCGCCCGCTCCGCGAGGCCGTGGCACACCTGTACAACGAGCACCACCGCAAGGGCAAGGAGAGCCAGTACACCTGGGAGAACGTGGCCATTGTGCCTGGCGGCCGTGCCGGCCTGATCCGGATCGCTGCCGTCCTGAACAACGCCTATGTTGGCTTCTTCATCCCGGATTACACAGGTATTTTGAAGCCATGAAGCCAGCTTCCTTCGGTCTGTGGTGCAGACACCAGCTAACAAGCCAGCGTACAACGAGATGCTGTCGCTTTTCAAGAATGTAAGTCTCCCCAGATAGCGTAGAGATGTCGTTGGACTCCCCTCTCGGTATCTTCTGGATCGACACAGGGTGTCGAGCGCAATGAAACGACTGCTCACATGGGTGTCTTTACCCCAGTTCGCCGCTATCCCCGTCCCATTGAAGGAGGAGGACGGCTACCACATCCACCCCGAGAAGATCGCCGACGAGATTGCCCGTGGTACTGGTGTCATCCTTACCTCGAACCCCCGCAACCCCACGGGCCGCGTTGTCGCCAATCCCGAGCTGGCCGAGATCCAGGACATCTGCCGTGACCACGCGACTCTGATCAGCGACGAGTTCTACTCGGGCTACAACTACACCAGCGACTGCGATGGCACGACCATCAGCACAGCCGAGAACATTATTGATGTCGACGAGGACGACGTCCTGATCATTGACGGCCTGACCAAGCGCTTCCGTCTTCCCGGCTGGCGCGTGGCATGGATTCTGGGCCCCAAGGAGTTCATCAAGGCGATCGGTTCGTGCGGTTCGTACCTGGACGGCGGTGCCAACGTGCCCTTCCAGGAGGCTGCGGTGTCCATGCTCGAGCCCAGCCTGGTCCGTGCCGAGATGAAGGCGCTGCAGCACCACTTCCGCGACAAGCGCGACTACGTGGTCAAGCGGCTGCGCGCCATGGGCTTTGTCATCAAGTACGTGCCGGACTCGACATTCTACCTGTGGCTCAACCTCGAGGGTCTCCCCGGCCCCATCTCAGACGGTCTCAACTTCTTCCAGGCCTGCTTGGAGGAGAAGGTCATCGTCGTCCCGGGTATCTTCTTCGACCTGAACCCCGCGCGCCGTCGTGATCTCTTTGACTCGCCGTGCCACCACTTTGTCCGCTTCTCGTACGGCCCCAAGATGGAAACGCTCAAGCTGGGATGTGACGGTATCGAGCGTGTTGTCAACAAGTAAGTTCTTTTCAACCAGGGCCCTGCCGCAGCGTCATGTCCCTTTGCATCCTTCGTCCACACTGCTGCGTAGTAAGCGTATGTGCAACTCTAACAATCATCTAGGCACAAGGCTGCACAATAGACACGGGTCTATTGACGCGTGGTCGCGGGAGGGTACGGAGGAGTGTGTCGAGTAGCGGCAACGGGCGACTGTTGATCGGAACTGCTGCCCTTTCTTTATTTGCTTTGACGACGAGCTTGCTTCTTCCTCAGCGATCGTTTGAGTTGCCATGTAGGCGCTTTGCTAGTTTTCATTCAGCAGTATACGAATATAACGAATCTTCTTTGTCAACAACCTTGCCAAACCGGTGCATCTGGTGGACAGCGATGTACGATGTAGTGGCGAGAGACGGATGGTTGCGAATGCGGCACAAACTGACATTGCAAACAAGCGTAACTGAGGCTTGTATTTTGTTGGACACTTTTGGCCCTATTATTTGCCGTGCATTTCAACGATAATCCGAATCATAACGATTCCTGTGCCGTCCTTTGTTGGGGCCGAGGAGGGAGGATCTCGCCATGTACGGAGGGTAACGCTTGGTTGGATTACCCCTGACTTGGCGTGCCTGTCATTGGCCAATTGTATTGCTGGTGGTTTGTATAAAGTTAGCAGCAATTTGAGCTGCATAGTAAATAGTAAACCGTTGGCATCACAGCGAGACAATCTATTTCTTCAATTTATCATGCACTACGCAGAGTAGCTGGTGAAGATGGTTATCCACGGCTTACTCGGTGAGACAGTCGACCGCAAGATCAATCTATGCAGCAATTGGGTTCACAAACCCGATCACCCGCCGCCGTGCCGATGAAGACAAACAGCGTACCAAGGAACAAGGGAAATAAATGCAACAGAATATTATTTTTGGATGGTATTTCAGGGTTCAGTGGATGCTGCTCTACGGCATAACTACGTTTCCTCCAGTGGGAAGCAAGGCCGCGGCCTTGTCAACAAACGGCCCCCACGTCACGCCATCGTCACGATGGATGTCGTCGGGGTAGTGCGCGACCTCGACCACGGAAATTAAGTTTCGATTTATTTATGAAAAATTTTCATATTCCTACTCCGTAACCTTGAGACGAACACAACCTCGGTTGAAAACATAAGACGTTCAGCGATGAGACGAAACGGGAAACGAAGGCCGGAATTTGCCACTGTGCCCCTCCTGCATCCGACGCCGTGATGTGTGGGACACTGGGGCCTTGTCAGATGTATTTTCCAAGCCGCACCTGAAGGTTGGTCCGAAAGATGCCCGGAAGATACCCGAAGAATACAGCGAGATGCAGGGTCCGATGGAGACAACATCAGCAAAAGCAGCGAAAAATAAACACAGAAATAGGGGAGTAAACAAATTCTGCATGGAGAGTGGTTGGTGGCATTTAGCCTGGGCGCTTCCTTTTGCAGCACCGTCCTTTCTGGGACTGGCTGTTCCTTTCCAGCGGTGACTTGTTATCCCAAAACGGTCCCAAACCAGGAATCCTGCGACACGCCAATAAAAATCCAATGCGTGTCTTTACCTAATCTGGCAAAGGGACGAGAACAGAAGTGAGAGAACGAGTGAGAAAAGGGAAGAAAGACACGCACTGTACGGAGTACGGGGTGCCCGGCCCTGCATAGTCTTTCGTAAGAGAATGGTAGGATGGATACGCCTGCGTCGTAACCCGCACTTTCATTATATTGTGCTCGGGACGAAAGCGTGGGAGAGGTGCAGAGCCAATGTATGGCTGGGCTACCAAGCCGCCCCAAGGAGCTCTTTCGAGTCCAGACTTTGACTATTCTGGTACTTGCCCACCGGAGCGTGGGATGCAGCTCCTTCTCAGCTCGCGTGAGTAACGTGTGGGTGAGTGGAGGGCGTTGCATGAACGACGGGGCCTGAAAACCATCCCTCGCTCCTCCTCGTGGAGGACACGTTCGGATCCCCACGCCTAACGTACGGAGTAATTATTGAGTACGAGGTAATTACCTCGTGCTCTGTACGGAGTACTCTGAAGTGTCTCCCACATACGCCCATGGTTTATTAAAGCTACCGCGGGATGACCTGTCTGTTCACGACAAGGTGAGCGCTCCTCGTACGTTCGCTTCACTTCACCAGCCCAATGCTTGTGGGGGCAGGTGAGGAATTTGCAAGGTCACACGACCACATCTT
Source organism: Sporothrix luriei (assembly GCA_021398005.1). Lineage (NCBI taxonomy): Eukaryota > Fungi > Ascomycota > Sordariomycetes > Ophiostomatales > Ophiostomataceae > Sporothrix > Sporothrix luriei. The sequence goes on along the minus strand of WNLO01000152.1, from coordinate 39,498 downwards.
TGACTACATAAGAAGTACTATCCCACGCGGCGCACTTGTCAGCTACAGATATTGTTCTGGCAGAGGGGGGGGGGGGAGGCCTGCTCATTATCTTACGTGTCCAGTTATTTCACAACGTGGTTTCAGCTCACTCTGAGAACGGGAAAGTCTTCAGTGGATGAGGAACAGAAGACTTGGTGACATGAAAGTACGTGGTAGAGGAATATTTGAACAGAATCCCAACATGTAAACGCCCAAGTACCTACGACTCCGCCCAATTGTTGCTTCACGCGTTATCCCTTGCTGTTGAGGAGGCATATTGCATGCGAACAAGACAAGACACATTCCATGTGGCAGCAACGAGGGTACAAAATTGCTATGGTGATGCTTGCTGTCCTATCCACTGCTCAGCAGCAATTTGATAAGCGTGTCGAAAGCTAACAAGCAAACAACGACGAGGAGAGGCACCGGCACCGGCCTTACTTTATGATGTCTTAGTCATACGAAGATGAAGCTTTAAAGGCCGTTTCCCCGTTCCCCTGGCTCTGATCTTTGCTCGCTGTTTGCTTTCAAGAGATGCGTCTTAAAATGGTATGAATCGCTGATTGGACTCCTTGCCATCTACGGCTTGCCAGTACTCCGTAGAAGACGACGGTTGTGTGAGCAAAACCCATTCAGTCCAGAAAAAGCAATCCGAGATCTCGACAAAGAAAGAGAATTAGGAAGAAAAGCCGATTTCACCGGGTTTCCTAACCCGGTGACTGAGCGACTGTTTGCTCGACGGCGAGACGCCATTTTGCGTTGAAATGGCATCAGTCCTGTCCTGACAGATGACGACAGAAATACAATGCGGAGACGGGCCGTGGCTAACTGGACGCCCGCATCTATCAAGGTATGTCGCGCATATTCGTAGAAAAACAGTCGCATATGTTGAACGAGTCGACAAGGGTGTTGCATCTTCTTCGCGGCTTGCGTTACACGTTCTTGACGTCGATTTTTGGAATCTGGTTTGTCCGATATAGACAACATACATCGTAGTTTATCAACAGGCCCTGGGCTGTTTGAGCTTGCGTACGGGACCACTTTTATTGTAAACGTCCGTGCTTAACGCGATCCATCTGGCCTTAAATAAATATGCACTTGTTGAGCATCATGATCGATTATCTTCTTCAAGCTGCGTTGCTCTGCTTACATAAGCTTTTGGCTTCCAAGTCATAGGGCTATGGCATCGGGTACGTAAAGTTTGGCAAGAGCGGAACGAAGAGCATATCGAACTTGTAAGGAAGGAGCTTGGATGGTATAGCAGGCTGTCCAGTCCCTTAGCTGAGAACTACAGACCCGGACTATCTTTCGGAACGGAATCCACCACTGACTCGTACACTGAATGCCTTCTTTTGTCGGGCCTCCGTCTGATCTGACTTCACCTTTAGAAGCTCGTCTGGGTCGGGCCTTCTTTCTTGTAAAAGGGAGAACATCGTTACTATCTGAGCGGTTGTCTATCGGTCATTAACCCCTTTCTATATTTTTGCTTTCACTCTTTTTCTTGGGGCGGTCATCATATACCGAGAGTGCTGTATTGTCGTGTTACTACTCCGTATTGATGCTCAACGACTATGCTGCTCGACACATAACATCGTACGCCGAGTGTACTCCGTACCTGCGTCCTGTTTATTTCATATTTTTTTCCCTCGAAAATTTTCAGTCTCCGTGTCCACTGGCACACACTTCTGATGATGTCGACATGGTGTCCGCATCGAGCACGCCATCGCTTAAAGGTGGTGGATTTCGCGACGAAATAAGGAGAAGCCAATCCCAAACCAGACGAAATACCCAGTTTTTATCCTGCTGGCCTATATTCCATAGATATGAAAGGATGGGGGTCATCAGAGACAAAAAAAAAAAAACGACGACGAAAACACCAGCCTTCGAATGAGAAAAAGCATGCGCTTCGGGTTACGGCGTGGATTGCCGATCTTCTCTTCCGGTGCAAGTTCATCGCTAGGACGTCTTTGTTCCTCCTGTTCGGCATTCCTTCTCGCTTTGTTCTACCTTGCACCCTGTCCCTGAGACTTGCGATGTATGACCCGTTTTCTCACCTGTCTTCTGAACTCTGCCCGCTGACGTTATTTCTGGAATAACCTTTGATTGCCTTTCGCTTCGTGCGCCAAGTCGATCTACATCGCGCGGGAACAAAAGCACGAGCCAACTCTAGATGTGCACTCGTGTATGTCGTACGGCATACTGCGTCTTGGTTCTCATGCAAAGATGAGATGCTTGAAGATATTGTTGAGCGGCCTTGTCTGGTTATCGGGCGCCTCATACGCGACGACAAAAGCACTCTGGACGTGGACATACAAGACATGGCAGCCAAAGTGACAAAGTAAGATGCGATGCAAAGCTTGTGACTTGTGAAAAGCCGTGACGATCTGCCCGAATTTCCGCCGTCAATCACACAGCATCCCCTCCAAGCGATCAGATACGCATACGGAGTACGACATGATCGGTTCAAACATATCCATCCCTACGAGAACCATTGCCGCTTGGACAAATCACAAGGCCAAGCATCAAAAAGCAAAAACCCTCCCATCGGCAGCGGAGATCTCATGCGCATATCGTTTGTGGTCCCGCCCGCTCCGATTTAGACTTTTGTTGTCTTCTTCATGCCGAGTTTCTGCTTTCCTTCGTCGATGCACTGCAACAGGAAAAGGCATCTTCGAGGGGGGAAAAGGCGCAATCTGGGACTGCAGATGGGCCATGCCCCATTTCCCTTCTGATTTCTCCTCCTACACATTTCCATTTCCCATCTGCCCACTCCAACCTGGACACAACGTATTGAGCCATATCCCCAGGAAATGATGGCATCCTCGGGACATAGGGTCGATCGGCCCCCTCTTGATTTGTCTTTTGTGTGTTTTTCTTTATTTTTTTCTCGCCTGTCCCACTGTCAACAGCGCAACGTCAACCCGCTGGCATTCGATCTGCCACATTAGACCTGGGGTGAATATGTGCCTTGCAGTTTTTTGTGGCGTTTTGGGCGTCAGGTTTGTGGTTGCACGGAAGACTTCACCACTGCACTCCGTAGACAATGTGATTCATCAGGAAATCTGTCATATTGCTTGAGTCTCTTACAGAGACGAAAATATATAAACGTAGTTCTTCCTGAGAGAGAAAAAAAAAGACAAACAATAAAAAACATATGATCGTAGACAACATTTGCTATTTCCGCTGTCATTCACATCCTCCTCATCCTAGAGGGCTTTCATCCCCTGTACAAAAGAAAGCCCACATCAAATACATGACTGTTGAAACAGCGTGAACACCACCCGACCGTTGTCAAGAACGAGCAAAACCGTATAACCCCGTATAAAATTCAGAAAGTGAAGAAAGACGTAAAAAGAGAATTCAAAAACACAAAGAGTCCACCCGTCTTTGTGTTGGTAAAGAATGGTTGGTGTGACCGAGGAGAGAGACGAAAAGAGAAGGGACAAAGGAGACTTTTGTTGCTTTGGAGATTTTATATTTTACTTATTTTTTGGCGTAGACAGTTTTCTTGTCTAGCCAGACGAGTCTCTTGTCTCGTTCTCCTCGTCGGAGACGACAGCCACGGTCGTCTCGGAGTCGGCCTCGGCGCCGTTCCGACTTGATGCGCCGTTGGCGTGCTTGGACTTGAAATCCTCGAGCAGCTTGCCCAGGAACTCTTCGTTGCCGGCGTTCTTCTCGAGCACGATGCTCTTCAGCCACTTGTTCTCCGTCTCGAGCTGCTGGATGCGGTTGTCGAGCGCGTGCACCTTTTCGTTCATCTCCTTGGCGGACTTCTCGAGGGCCTGCTCGCGCTGCTTCTTCTTGATGCGGAACCGGGCGCTGGCTGCCGTGTTGCGGCGCCGCTTGTCCTCCTCGGCGGCAACGCGGGTCTGGTCCTCAAACGAGACGGCGCCGCGGCCTGCCGGCTGTGGCTGGTGGCTCAGGACATCCGGCTTGCGCTTGTCCGCGGCGGCGGCTATCCGCGGTGGGGTGGGCGCAGTGGACGCATAGCTGGGGTTGTGGTGGCTGCGGGAATGCGGGTGGCTGACAGAGTTGGAAGCCGAGTAGACGGATGGCGGGCCGGGTTGGATGGGCTGGTGCAGGCTGCCCAGGTTGTCCTGATACGACGGAATAGAGGGCGAAGAGTAGGTGGCGCCAAAATCCGGAAAGTTGAAGTCGCCTGAGGACATTATGCCATGTTAGCAAAAGCTAGAAGACTTGTTGATGGGGGTCGTCTAGTTGCTTGTTCTGTTCTTGTGGTTTTCGTTGACTGAGGGAAAGGAGCGCCGCTTGGGTTTCGCGATCACAGCATGGCTGGCACGACCTTTTACGGTGGGGAGACCGAGGCGAATTGATGTGCTAACAGTGCAAGACAAAAGCAACAAAGAACGCGGTAAGAAAGAAAACAAGATAAGGACAAGATGATGTGTAAGAAAGCAGGTGAAGAAAGGAGACGCCGGTGAATATCAGATTATAAACGAACGCGACGAGGGATATAGCCAGAAAAGGCAGGAGATTAGGAAAGGCTTCAAGGAACAACGGAAAGGAAACAAAAGAAGGAAACAGAAGAAAATAGCAAAAACGACGGATGGGAGATAAGCAGGAGTGTCAAGACGCCATATTTGGGTGCTGCGCTGGGCGACGATCGAACACTGGGGGAGAGTGGTTTTGGAGATGGGCTGCGCTGCGGGCCCCCTTTGTTGGAGTCGGTGTCGATGAGCCCAAGTCACGGGGTATTGCACCATCGCATCCCGCCATTTGCGCCATCGTCTTAGGCTCCGCCCATTCCCTCTTTTCCTTTTCGAGGGACACCGGTTCTGCAGCATTGCACGCAACCACGTTCCAATCAGATGGAGGCTGCCCGCATCCCCCCCCGGTGGGGAGGGTGACAAAGAAAAGAACAGAAAATGAAGGGAAATAAGGGAACACAAGGGAGCGGTGCAAAAAGGAACGTGCCCAACTGGGACCCGAGTGACTCCAAAATGGCCCCAAAATTGCAAACCACTGGCAGAGCGGCAAAAGACAGGGTCTGGGAATAAGAAGCACAAAAACAGGGTGGAGCACGAGGACTGTGTTCTTATTGCTCAGAACACACACTCAAACCCCCCCCAAAGAGGAAAAATAAAGCAAAGGAACAGAACAGGCCCAGTTGCTGTCCGTAAGTTGACGAGTCAGGTGTAGAGTTGCATGACAAGGGTAGGTATGAGGTATGAACATGCAGAAAAAGGAATGAAGCGGTATCGTGAAGACGAGGTATAGGTGAAGAAAATAAGAGGATGAAATGATAAGCGAGCTTGAATTGTGTTCAATCCCAAGCCTGTCATTGTCATCCGTCACATGATGGCCCCATCATCACCAACTCGATGTGAGTCAACTTTGATAGTGAGATGAACGAGCACTTGCGTCCCGACACCCACAAACCGCGCATAGCGACAGGAACAGGAAAAAAAGGGCAAAAAAAAGAAGGACATGTGTTTGGAAATGTGCAGCGGGGAAAACCACAAGAACAGAGGATTACAGCGCAAAAAGGAAGCTCATATCAGTTGGGCGGAAGGGCGTCCGTACCTGTTGTCATAAAGTCCATGTGCGAGAAATCGGCCATGGTCGTCATGGTGTCCTCGCTGAGCGGCGAGACGGCCGAAGAGGCCGAGTTGCTCTCGGAGCCGGGCTTGGGCGGCTGGTGCTGGTTGTGCTGCGGCTGGAAGTCGGTGTTCTGGCCGGTCTCGAGGTCAAAGAACTCGGTGTTGGTGAACATGGAGAGGTCCTGGTCGTCCATGGAGAAGGCGGCGTCGTTCTCGACGAGGGTGGGGTTCTCGTGCAGTTCGCGCAGGAACTGCGAGATGTTGGGGCCGCGGCGTCCGTTGAAGGCCATTGTGTCGGTCTGTTGTTTGTTGTCTGGTGTTTGTGGTGACGATGATGTCGATGAGAGGATGCTTTGGTCTGTGCGACCTTTTGCGAGAAAAGGAAATAATCTACTGAAAGACTCCTTTCTGGCCTAATCAGACGTCGTCGATGTCCTTAAAAGAGAAGCCGTTGGCTATGATGTCTTCTGGTCAAGCTGCAACGGTCGCTGTCTCGGACCTCGCTGTCGTGTTCCTGTTGTTTCGCGCTTCCGGTTGCAACTGGAGGGGCGAATAGAGAGAGGGGAACTGGGACGAGGGGGGCGAGGGCGAGAATGAGTCGTCGAGATTGAGAAATACGTCGCGTCGTCAATTGTCGTCGTAAAAGACCCTCGATCTTGTCGTGTTGGTTTGTTGTGTATTCGAGGATTGGAGAGGAAGAGAAAGAAGAAATGGGAGGGGAACGAAGAGAGGGAAAGAGACAGTAGAAGAGTCCTGGATCGGAAGCAACAGGAGACTGGAGAGGCAACAACTTCGCTCTTTCCTACAGTGTGTAGTAGTGGAGCGAAAATTTTACCGTGAGGGAAAGAGGGAAAAGAAGGGCGCGCAATGGGGGCACTACACCACGCCCAAAAGTCTCTACCCGCACTGGCCGCTTCAGCGCCTGGCTCCGTTTGCGCAGCCAAGTTACGTGGGCGAAGAAAGTGGGAGCAGCCAAATATTACAGCCGAGGAAGCGCGCCCCTCCCCGGCTCCTTCTCGTCGGAAGTGAGGGTGACTCGGGGTTTCGCCTTTGTTCGCTAGTGTCCTTCGGTACCTTGTACCTTGGTATTCTCACCAAACAAGGAAAAGCCCGCTACTTTCCAGGGTAATACTGAGCAATTAGCGCCGCTACAAGGAACAAAAGAGAAAAAAGAAAAACGAGCTAACTCGGCCACAGACCGGAAAGGGGAATTAGGGATGCGGTTTACTGAATGACAGTGGAAACAACGCGGGAGAACGAGAGGAGCGCCCGAAAAGCTAGGGACAAACGTGGGCGGCAGGCCCCAAACTCTCACACCTCATAATTAGTCAAGCATAATAAAAAGAGAAAAACAGGGGGGTGTGTTGACTCGCAAGGGCCAAGGCAAAAAAAGTATGTGAACCCCACGCTCGCCACCCACCACCCCACTACAACAAGCCATGGGATTGCAGTGCAGCATGCGAAAGCCTGGGCACAACCAAATCCCGGATAGATTGACAGTACGAGAAAGGACAGGCACTGAGGCACTTTCGACGGTGGCGCGCCTTTTCCTCTTGCTCTTTCTTTTATTTCCTTTTTTAGTTTCATTCTGTATGGCGCTTTCTGTCTTACGAAATTATTGAGAGCGCGGAACAGGTGAGAATGGAACTAAATAAACCCCAAAATTGATAAAACAACACAACAAATCCTCACGGACAGCAAGTGTATTGATCGAGGACAGCTCAGGCCCAGACCTCGAAGCTTGCGATGTGAGGTGGCCCCCACGGGAAGTTGGACCGGACAATGTCATTTACGACAGTGCAACCACAAGGTCCGACGCAGCCAGAATCCAGCCCCCGCCACACCTTGGGACGGCTTGCCTCTTTTGGGGGCGGTGGCGGCTGCCCTTTGGGGGCCCTGGGCCTGGGGGGTTGTTGAAAGGACCCTGTCTGCCTGTAAAGCCCGCGCCAAGGGAGAGGGCGCATTACCCGGAGTGGGGAGGCTCGTTGCTGAATCGCTGTAAAGTGTGACTGCCCCGCGGCAAGCGCGTGCATGCCAGCGACACGAGCAGACGGTTCTTCACATGCACATGTTTTATTTCCAGCACATTGAAACTGCACATCCACCGAAACAGCTCTCTGCATATACGGACGGTAAGATTCAATGAAGCCAACGCAACACACACTCTCCGCATCCAAATATGGGGGGATGCAGAGACGGTCCATGGCCGGCTGTACACGATTGGCGATTCGCGATTGTGTATTGCAGTCACGTTTGTGATGTTGGTACGGAATGGTAGCCCAATAGCGGGATAAAAAAAAGGGCAGACAGCCGTGACGGTTCCGCATCACCAACAGCCCAAACAGCCAACAGCCAACGGACAACAGACAACATACAACAGCTGGGTTCCCCAGAACCGAAGCACGTGCACAGGAGTGTCCATGTTCCGGCTGCCGGCTTGGCCGTGGGAGAAGGGATGCGCCACGGCCAGTGGACATTTGCGGCTGGAAACCCGGGGGAGGCTGCAAAAGGCACTGGCAAGCACAGTCGGTTGTCGCGCATCGTATTGACTCTTTGGCGACCTTTATTCACAGAATATATGCCTTCAGCGTACAGAACAGTGTTCGGTACTGTGTCGATGCTATCTTACGACCTCGGGATGTGAGTTCACTGCCTAGTGCCCGCCCTAACACGAACGGGCGTCCAGACCTGTCAATGTCCCTTCGCCCTGGAGAGATCGTGTCGGACGAGTTCGGAGAAAAGCATTTACTACTGCCCAACTAGAACGCGGAATAAGAAATAATCAGAAGGATACTCTAGTCTTACAGAGTAATAAACACATTCTCTGGACTCCGTTTCCGCCGCCAACACCCTACTTCGACGCCAAGTCACTTTTGCACCTCCGCCTTTGCTAGCTGTCCAATATGTCCTCTATGCTTGAAATTAAATCTAGGAAAGTTTTCACGATCCAAAGCGCAACGGTGCGTCTTTGGAGTGAGGATGTCATCGGAAAATGTGAGAAGTAAACAATTCACAGTGGAGCCTCTGCAAGTATGAAGGCACGCCCTTGCAAGGCGTCTAGCGCTAGAGTGCTGTATTTCTAGTCGCTTACAGCGCACTTCCCCCCCTAGCTACAGGGCAAGCATACTCGAGTCTCGCTGTGACCGGGTTTTCCCAGCCCAGCAACGTAGCCTGCATTAGCTGCAGATTGTTTTTTTCTTAGCTTGTCGCAGTGTTGGGTTTGTCAACTTTTTGATTTATAATGCACACTCTGAAACAGAGGCCGATGGTGAGGGACGAGAAATGTATGCAAGGCGACGAAGGACAAAAAAAATGTAGTGACTATTTGGAGGCAAGACGAGATCGACAATGGTCGGACAGACTCGAGGGCAATGCGACGAAAAGACGAAAGACCGACGCTTCATATACGACCGCCATCAAATAACTGAATTCGACGCTGTCTGGCTGTCCTACTTATTTTGCATGGCATCCTAAGCCCTTGATCAACTTGCAACGTGCCTGCTGAGGAATTGGTAATCAGCCAGCCACATGGCGTAGCTTAACTCCGTCATCGGAACACGTTCGGCAGGTGCAACTAACAGTGTCTGCTCCACCTCTCTTATGACAATCAGCCACTAGCACAAGGAAGGCTCTTCACTACATTCTCAGCCTCGTCATTCGCAGTGCGAATGAAAAACAACAAACAAGGGGCAACATAACAAGGCACAGGCAAAGTATCATTGAAATACTGTCTATCACAACATAAAGCCACACTTGTATTTGCTATCCTACTTCGCCTCTGAAAGTGGTCGACCCTGCGTCCCATTGACGGTCTGATTTCGCATTGTTATATATACGTTGTGGCCGCAACTTTTGTCTGGTACGGCGGCCAGTGGTTTGTCCTGGCTTGTCCCTTCGCAGTGGCATGTATATACCTAAAGTTGCTATGTCCCTGCGCGTACGAATCTGTCGAATTTGGCCCATACACTGTACATCTGTCGGCTTAGTCGCCATATCCCAGACAACATACAGCCGAGCAGCTGCCACGGACAGCAGCGACTGGAATTGTATTTCGGCTTGGTGTTAGTACTAAAGCGGGGCACAATGGAAGAAAAGTGCAAACAGAAGGATAAATAATGGAATGCGCAGGTCGTTGCGGACAGCGAGCTTTAGGAGACCGGTTTTGGCAGTACCGAATTATACGCGACAGACGACGAGACAGATAAATGCGGCTGGCGTCTCTGCTGGGTAATACAAGAAGGAAGCGAAAAACGCATCTTGGAGTGAAGAGAAAAAGAAGGGGAGTTTGGCGGTCGTGAAATCACAAGTAGGAGAGGAAGATTCCTTTGCTTAGTCATTCTAACACGATGTAACTACCAAAATCCAGCACGTGGTACAGGTGACAGCTGCTGTATTACATAATCAGATGAACTGCCTCCGATGTCTTGTGGCTTGGAAGAGGCGGTAAAACAAACGTCGGACTCAACGCACGACGGGACAGAAGACTGAAAGAACGATCGATACCTAGTCGTCGACTTGTCGGCATGTGCGCCGACGGGCTTTCGACATAATGACCGACCATATAACGCGACCGCATCTTCCGCTTGCTCCCCAGTGTGGCGCTTGCGGCAGTGCGATACATTGCGACGAGATTTGCATCGCCAGTGAGCACTCCCATTTGTTTCTATATTGCCATGCCGTTGGATGTTCCCGCCCATTCTCAAAATAATGTTCATCCCAGTGCTTGGCAACAATGACGCGACCGCGTATTCTGGGCATACCACACCCCCGTTCCCGTTTCCACGAAACGAGTGGAACCAGATACGCATAGACGGCCGGCAGCCGTGCCATTATTCTCGGCGCGGGTGTCTGCAGTGTCGTCGAGCGCCCATGGTTGTGGCCGTGCACTACGACTGCTTTCATGTCTTTCAGGGAGGGCCGGCCTTTTTGGATCGTGGAAAGGACGCACGAGAAACACCGATCGAGGACGGCCAGCATGGCACCGCCCTCCTGGACCAGCTTTGGACCATTGGCGCTTGGCGCCGGCCGTGGCCGTATGCCGACCCTATCTATCTAGATGACGACGGACCGGCGTCGTACAACGACGCCGAAATGGCCATTTTTACTCGCATGGCCGCTGTGGTCGGACTGCCCCAGCTCACCTGGCTGCCGCTCGAGTTGACGAGTCTGATCTATTCGTTCTCGGCCCACAGCGTGTTCTGGCGCGCGATTCGATGCCTCGGAGCCTTGGCAATACACCGGCCAGACGGTGTGTGTTGTCGCACACCGCTCAGGAATATTGTCTCGTGGACGCGTGGGCTTCCATTGACACAAGCTCACGCCGCGTCTCCGCCGTTCCCGGCGCCGCCGCCGATCATCCGAGTCACCATCGACCAACAAGGCATCGTCCAAATCGAGCGCCTGGTTGCGATGCCTGCATATAGGCATCGTACGACGACGATGTTCGTGTACATTGTTGAAAACGTGGACTTGCCTGAAAATTCCATCTTTATGGAGACATGTGTTGAAAAGAAGGTTGTCTTCCCTTTCACGTCTATCTTTGTACTCTTTCCATTTATTCCTTTCCTGCCCATCCATGTGTTCTTTGTTTTTTTTTTTTTTTCTGCTGACACTACAAGCAGCATGGCCTCGTACGGCTTATATTGCCTTCATTGAGCGACCGGCTGCGCATCTGGAATACATCGTCGCCCCCGGATATCCGTGCATGCACTCTGGTCAACCCTGTTTCGTTTCGCCGTGTCTTGACACTTCGACGTCGCAGCCCCAGCAAATTAAACGCCGTCGATGTCAACCACTGCTTCGGCCTGACGTTTTTCTTCGCGGCAGGGGTAATATATGGCATTCATGTCCATCGGACCGCCTACGACAATGCCGTGACGAATTGTAATCGCCTTCCGGTCAATATTCAGGAAACCGCGGTATGGGTATTCTTGCCCATTTCGCCAAATGATCGAATGGTTGCCCTTTGGGCTTGTCATAGAGGGCGCGATGTCTCTCTGACTGTATGTATTTCTTGTATACAACGCCCCTCCATCCCTCTTCCCCCTGTCCTCTAGGCTTAATAGTAGACTGCAAAACTAACGACACCTTTGTCCTACTAGGCTCGCATGGCACTGGCCGGTGATGTGGTCTTGGGAAACGCAAGAGGAGGCGGTACGGCCATACTTTTAGCTCATGGCGAGCAGCTGACGCTCGTGTACGGAAAATCAAGCGAAGACATGGGTGTCAAAATCATCGGCGGCTATTCCAGCGACACTGGTAGCAACGCGCCGCCCAACGGCGATGCGCACGCGACCAGAGACAGTCGACATGCCCGGCTACCGACTATTGTCTCATGGTCGACAAAACTCACAGCCCAGTTTCCCGAAGACACGTATGTTTCGTCCGCACCACTGCACGATGTCGTGTCCGTACAGATCTTTTACGCTCCGTCCTATGGCATCTGTCGCGGCCTGCTTCTTCGGTACGCCAACGGCGGTGTCCGTGCTCTGGGCGAGTGCCGTGTCTCAAACGATGAGAGCTGGGTCGTGGTCGATCCTGTGGCAATCTGCCACCGGTCTTTGCAATACCAGGCATTTGAACAGGAAGCAAGGTTCGATACAGTCGCTGTTTCTATAGCCCGTGAGCTGGAGATGAAGCTTGACGGGGTTGCTGTGTCTGTAGCACGGGCGACGCAACACTCTCACGACGAAGACGGATGGACATGTCATAACATTGGCAAAGGTGTTTTACACTTTCATTACACAGAAACGCGCGACTACGCAATTGCGTACGAGGCATGAGATCGATTTCGAAACGTCTTATAAAGAACACAAACAACCTAGGTGGAAATGGCTGCGTACAACTACATAAATCAGACTGGCAGGCCCGAGACTGGTTTGGCCATTCCGTGCGACCGCGAGGTTTCTTCAGCAGGCCATCGTTCATCGCGCCACCTCGGCATCGGACTCGCTCTGTGCCCATGGCCGGTTGCGATACCGTCGCTTGAGAATCTCTACGAGATTCGACACCGTCAGACGTATCGTGTGAGGCTGTCGACTCGCGTCGCCCTCTTTCTTTGCGTCGGCGACGAGTGGCTGGGGCCCAAATTGACTATAGGTATACCGCACAATGTCCTTGGCCAAAACGTCGAGTTCGCGCCCGGAGAAGGCCGGCCGTCGGGCGATGTGCTCGAGCATGGTTTCTACCTTTCGCTTTGCCGCCGCGCTCGGACTGGCGTCGGTGCTGGTCTGCTTTGGCCTCCAAACGAGTGGCAGCTCAATAAACGCAGTGGCGACCTTTTTCTGGAGTGTGCCCAGAATCACGCTGGCGCTGGTGATGGCCGGGAAGCGAAGATGCGTAAAGGGACCGGTGGCCAGGCTGTCGGTGCTAGCCGTGTCGCCCTCGCTCGTGGCAGCGTCCTCTTCAAAGACAACAACGAGGTTGTGCGTCCACAACTGTGCGTCCGTCTCCAGGATCTCTGTGATGTAGGCCAGAATCTTGTCCCGGCAGGCCGTTGGGTCTTCGGTGTCGTTATCGGTAACGTGCCGTGTATCGCCTGTTTGTCGGTGGCCGCGGATGTGGAGGACTTTGCCAAATGCCAATGCCATCATACGCTTGACCTGCGCCTCGGAGATTCGCGTAATGTCCTTGGCAGGGCCAAGTTCGCGTCCATAGTTCGACTTGGATCGAGGGCTCATGAGCTCGGATGTATTGCATGACACGACCTCCTCTTTGTCTATCAGCCCTAGGGCAAAGTACAGCGGCACAAGTACTTGGTTCACGACTGACGTTTTGCCGCTGCCAGGAGGCCCAGAGAATAAAAAGAAGTATGGGATGTGAGGCCGTGGATCTTCCAGCGGGCTTTGCGTTAGATGTGTGGCCGTCGTATAAATGGTCTCGAATACCTCCGTGACGGGTCCGAGGCCAAATACGTGTCCATCGAATAGCGTGCTGGAAGAGACCGGGCCGCTAGCGCTTTCTGCGGTTTGTACATGGTCCTTAGACGACATCGTGCCCGTGCCTGATTCAGGGTGTTGAGACGAGCTGTCTTCCATGTCCGACGGCATGTCGTCGAGCGCGCTGGCACGAGACGGTTCGTAACTTTTTGAATGCAGCGCAAGGCGTTCAACAAAGCAGATGTTGTCGAAACTGGGCCTCAAGCGTACAGTGCGCATCGCGTCCCGCAACTCGGCCATTCTCTGTGGCGACAGTTGGCGGCCGTGTCTTGCAAGACAGCGTCGGAACAACAGCGACAGCTCTTCAACCGAATATGGTTTGAAGGAAATGATTTGCGTTGTGCTCGGGAACAGCTGTCTTAAGCTGGACGATATCAATGCGTGAGAGCTGTCCATGTCTCTTTTGGAATCCGTCAATTTGAGCGGGAGCCGAGCAAGGTTCGCGGCCGAGGACGTTGTAGCAAGGCCAATGAGAACGAGAACCGGGCCAGTGTCCTGCGCATACAATTTCGTGGCATGTTTGACCAAAAGATCAAAGATGAAGGTTCGGATGCCATGGTTGTTGTGCCGTAGTGGTTGGCGGGGATCTTTGTCGTGGGAGGCGTTACTATCACTACCATCGTCGTCACCGTCGTCACCGGCGTTACCGGCGTTACCGGCGTCACCGGTATCACCGTTGTCACCGTTGTCACCGTCGTCACTGTCTCCGTCGGAGTCCTCGTCGGCACTGTCCTCGCGTCTTGCGTTGCTGAACGTTTGTTGTACAGCAAAGCCTAGTCCGTCAACAAATATGTCCTCGACAATGACGACTCCGATATTTTTTATGTCAGCGAACGCATCGGCTATGTGCCGCTCAATGTCACGACGTGCCAGGCCGACGAGAGATGCCAGCGACAGCGTGGCAGTTCCCATGCCGTCGACAAGTCCGAGCCGCCACAAGATGCGTGCGTACAGTCTGGCCACGGTCCGTCGTCCTGTTCCGGGCGGTCCGGCAAAACAACGGTGCAGCGCCGCTCTTTGATATCGGGACAGCCACGTCTTGTTGCTGCTCAAACGCTGACGCTGATTCCACTGTTCTTTTTCTATCAGGGTCGTCACGTCTGCTTTGACGCCTTCGAGGCCAACCATTTGCATCAGCTCATCGTATTCGCGGACGCGCGCCTTCACTTCCTCTGGCGTCTCGCCCAGAAAGTGGCAGCTCCCATAGTAGTGGCCGGCCGACTCAAGTGCAGAAAGACTAATGGCACCACTCGCTGTCCAGTACGGGCGAAGACGTCGCGCGTGAAGCATCTCGGCGCTCGACTCGAGCGTTGTCCACTGCTGCCATGTTCCTCGGGACTTGTGGCCCCTCATGATCTGTTTGATCGTCTTTGAAATCACAGGTCCGCTAATATTGCCTTCGATCTGTAAGGAGAGGGAGTTGCCAATACTGAGGAGAAAACACAAGCTATGACACAACTCCACAAAAGTAAGATCTGCGGCGTGGACTGTGGTCACAGTCGACTGACGACTTGCGGACTTTGCCTCCCTGGATGGCGTGCCAACGCCGATCCAGACAATGTGCCAGTCGGTTTTTGGTCTGCTGGATCCCCATGGCGTCTGATCTCGTGTGCTGAGAAACACTTCCTGGTCGTTTGAGGTGTCTCCTTCGTATACAAGCACAATCTAGCAGGCTGAATTAACAAGTGGCTCACGAAACACACCACAGGGTATAAGGGGAGCGGATGCGTACACTTTTTTTCGCCGGGCCGTCGACATTCCGCGCCAACCTCTTTGTGACAGTCTGCAACGCGTTGGCGATAGAAGCAGGGTCTCCGGAAAAGTAGTGCACCAATAACGGTCGAGGAATGACTTGCAGTGATATCAGCAGGTCACGATAGAATATCACAGCAAAGCTCTGCACGGCGCCTTTGTTGCCCTCGATAAAGATGTCGATATTGCCAGCCACGCTCTGCCGCAGTGGCACGGGTACCGAAACTATACGCTCGTACAGCGAGAGGCAGTGCTTCTTAAAGTCCTCGAGGCCAAAAAGGCTCGTGATAAAGTCCATGACATCGCTTCCTTCCATGCCAGCTGCTTTTTTCTGCAGCCAGAGCATGCGCGTCGGGGATGTGTCGCGTACATCGCCCAGCATCCCGGAAAATGCTGGGTTCCTCGGCAAGATGCCGAATGGATTATACATCTGCTCTGGTCGCCACTCGGACGAAGCGGCGGTGGTAGCGGGCTCTGGCGGCGTCTGGGGCTCTTGGTGTGTTTTTTGTCCATCGAGACCGGGATGCCGACGTACAACGGTGTCACTCCCCGTCTCTGCACCCGCGTCTCCTGCGACGTGTCAGCCTCTGCTTGTCCTGGTGCTGTGGCTTTCGTCAGAGTATCCTGCGCCTCACCCTTCGGTGGGCCACGTGAAGTGGCCCTGGTCGTCTTTCTCCGATTCTCTGGATAGTAGGGCACTTCGCGTCGACGTTTAAGCGCTTCTTGCTGGACAGCGGGCGTGCTTTGAAGAGGTTCCTGGCGAGTGTTTGCGGATTTCTCTCGTCGCTTCCGATCTCGACCTATTTTGGAATACCAAGCGTCGTCCTCCGCGCGCGGCCTTTCTCGCTCCCGTCGCCGGCGGCGTGCCACCTCCAGGTCGATGCTGGAGGCGCTGTCATCGTCACTGGATTCCGTATGCAATCTCCTGTACCGCGATCGACTAGGCGTTCGCCGACTGTACTTGCGGGGTATGTCCTCGGATGCTTGGAACGGCTCTGGCTGTGGCAGCCCACCTGGCACCGTTATGCGATCCGCGCGAGACGACCGACTGTGGAGGAAAGACATGATGCTGGCGTCAAAGAAAATGCTATGGGCCACGAAATCTAGAGTCCACCACGCGCGAGAAGACGGACGCACACCGTTTTATGTCGTTGGAAAGATGATGCTGGCCGACCCCACCACACGAAGACTGCCCGTCCATTTTCAGCCGCATTCGTACAGCCACTCGTCGACGATTGGTCGAATGCTGCTCAGTAACTTTCGCCAAATAGGCGACATGGGCTGCCTTGCGCTGCATGCTCGTCTGCCTTGCATTGGAAAATGCCCAATAGTCGTGAACCGATCCGCCGAGGTTCGGCGGGCCATTGATCGAACGGTAATTCGCCGAGAACGGTGCATTGTTGGGCATCGTAGGTATTGTAGGGATATTCCATAATTGGAAGACTGGTGCCATCGAGAACGACCCCCCTTTTTCACGATAATTTCTTCACTTTGTCCCCTTATGGAAACACAAAGCAATGCGCCTTCCAAATGGGGTGTTACTAATTATGGGAAGGAGCGACTGGAGCAACGCAGCACAAACTGCAGACTGCGTGATTTCACCGCCTGCCGACGACGTTCAAAATCTCACAAGGGCCTCTTCGACCTACTGACAACTGTCTCAGTTGAGACCACAACATAGAATGTCTGGCCCACCGTCGGGCGACAGCAACGCAGATATCTTGTATGCCGTCGAGTGCCTGGAATGCCTCAAATAGATGGACAGATACAGAAGGGAAGCCTGTGATAGGAGTCCTCCATATGCAATTTATCTCATCAAACTCAATTAGCCGCTATTCGATTCCTCACCCACCCTTTTGGAATTGTTTTCCCCTTTATATTTCATCAGCATCGAGCCTATTGGACAGCCGGTGAAGCGGGTAAACTGTCGCCTGGCCCCCTATTGACACACTGTATTTTAAAAAACAGCTTGACGCTGCAACCAGGTCCAGGCACCCCGTCTCGTCTCGTTCTACTACCTGGTTGCCATGTGCTGCCAAGTGCCTTTCTTTCTTGCTTCCAGGTATCTTGCCGAGTCTTCGTTGCGGGCCATTTAGACGATCCCCTGTCTCCACGTTCTGTATAAATGAATTCTGCACTATATTTGGCAATACTTCGGAAGAAACCACCAGCACCAGAGAAAACGAGAGGCTGGAAATTCCATCGGACAGTTCTGGATGCGAACAGATATGTCTCGGTCATCGCTCGAGTAAGCCGCGGTTGCATAAATAGAATGGGTGTGCTTGATGTCTCGCCGTTTTTCAGTCTCCGCTTCTATAAACATGCATATGCACGACACACTCCATAGACCGGCCACTTTATGTCGCACGACATCATCACCTGTCGTCACAATATAGTCGCCAAGTCCGTCTCATCGAGGCAGAATACTCCACTGCTTCTACCCTCCACGACTCTTGCCAACACATCGCAGTACCAACACACTATTGCACTCCGTCTTACAATGGCGCCCGCCAAAAGAGCATCGGAGCGCATCCTGGCTGCCCTCCTATCCCGAGACTGGGCACCGGGTGGTCCTCCGGGCGGCGGCCCGCCCTTTGATCATCCACCGGGCTGGCACTACTACCTCAGCCCCGGCGCTATCGCGGCCATTGTGCTCGGCATCTTCTTCTTTTTACTGCTCGTCGGCTGCATCTGCGTGACCTACTCATCACGGTTCAGGGGCCGCCGTCGACGCAGCCGCAGCCGCAGCCTCAGCACGCGCTCCTACTACGCCGACACGACGTCCTACGCAACGCGAACTGCCGGGGGTGCAGACGGCGCGCGAGTCCGAGGTGGTGGCAGTGATGCCCAGGCCTATTACTACTACTACCCGGCGGAATATACAACGACGGCGGCGGCCGCCACGGGTGCGGGGCAGACGGCTGCTGGGAATGTACGAGTGTCTGCCACGACCACGCGAGCCAAAGCGGCGCCAAAGTCTGTGACATCGCCATCTTCACCATCGTCACCGTCGTCTGCCTCGTCGGAACGATCTGCAACCTCGGCCTCGACCAGGAGCCGGGCAGTGTCCTCAGTCGCGTCCGATGCAGCCACGCTGGCGGCGGGAGCAGAAAAGAAACCCTCGACCATGGTCGAAGACGTTTCGTCTCCGGCCACATTGCCTCGCAAGATGAAAAGGGCGAAAACAAGGAAGCAAAATGGGCGGCGCTGACATCAATGAAGTGGGCATGTGAAGGCAAATAGCAGACATCGTAAGGGAGGCCCGGGGTATAGCACAAGTTGTGTTCTTTCACTTTATATCTGTGTAGGCAGTATATATTTACAGTCGATTTGACCCCGCTTGGCGAAGAACGACAACGTACATTTATATGAAAGTCGGCTCCAGGTATACGAATATACGTTCTACACTGCTGGGACGAGCGTCTCCTATTTGAAACACTTCTATTGTCTAACCGGTGACGATATCCAAATCCGGTAAATTTTGAGTCATGATCCACTGACCATCCACCATCCTAATTTCCACCCTCGTCACGCCTTTATCCGGTCCGCGTCCACTGTTCCGCGGAGGAATCGCTCGACGTTCTCCTGCACCACCCGCTGGTAGTTGGCCCGTGTGCTCGCCGAGACCCACGCCGTGTGGCCCGTGACAATCAAGTTCAGGTCCTCGGCCGCGGCGGCGGCTATGAGGGGGCTGGACGCGGGCGTGGCCGGCTCGTGGTCGAACACGTCCACGCCCGCACCGCCGATGCGGCCCGCCCGCAGCGCATCCACCAGAGCCTGCTCGCCCACGACGCCGCCGCGCGCCACATTGATGAGAATCGCATCCGGCTGCATCTTGGCAAACTCGGCCGCGCCAATCAGGTTCCTCGTCTCCGGCACCAGCGGACAGCACACGACCAGGACGCTGGCGCGCTGGATGACCTCCTCAAAGGGCACGCGGTCGCTGCTGCGCTGCTGCGTTGATGGTGTTGTTGTTGTTGTCTCGCCCCGCCGCCCAGACACAATGACCTTCATACCCAGTGCGCCAAACAGCTGCGCCGCCGCCTGGCCGACGCCGCCGTACCCGATAATGCCGACCGTCTCGTCGTAGCAGCTGCGGGGCGGCGCGCCCGCCGTGTAGGCGTGCATCATGATGCCGCCCATGTGGGACCACTCGCCGCGGCCAAGGCCGCGCTGCACGGGGAAGAGCGAGCGGCGCGCGGCGAGGTACAGGGCCACCACGTGCTCGGCGACGGAGATGGAGTTGCAGTTGGGGCTGTTCAGGACGCGTATGCCGCGGGCGGCGCACGCCGCCACGTCGACGGCGTCGACGCCCGAGGCCATGACGGCCACCAGGCGCAAGCGGGGCGCATTGGCGGCGGACAGGCACGACGGTCGTGATGACGATGTCGGCATCCCGGATGCGCTCGGCCACTTGATCAGCCGTGGAACGCTCGTACTCGGTGAGGGTGAAGGTGTACGGTTTGGGGATGATGAGCGGCGGCAGCGGCGTGAAGACCGTCTCGATGGCAACGATATTGAGGTGCTGCGGCAGCGGAGGGTCATGGACGTACGTGGTGGCCTCGGCGATCCGTGCTGCCACGTAGCTGCCGTCGAAGATGACCTTGGCAGTTGAGTGTGCCATTCTCTTGTGGAATACAAGGGAGCGAGGGCTTGACTGGAAGGAGCGGCCGATATACGATGTGGATGGCAGGAGCAGAGTGGGGGATGAGGACAATACACGGAAGGAGCGAGTATACGGAGTCAGTCGCGAGAGCACGGCCGGAGCCTGCAAGGTTTGAAAGCGCAGTGGTGTTTGCCGTCTCGAGGCTTGCCGGAATTGTGCAAACGAGGAAAATGGAGAAAATGACGCCGATGTTGGTGCTGTTAATGTGCTCGATATGGCTGATACTGCTCTGACAGACACCGCCGATACACCTGATACCGTAGCAGCGGACAGTGGTTGCTGGTTCTTGCCAAAAAGAGTTGCTAGACGCTGTGTAAACGACACACCAAAACCAGAGGGAAGGCACGACCGAGGGGGCATCTGTCTCGATCCCGGCGTGTCACGATGCGCTTGCTAGGGTGTTCGGTACGTTCAGACGGTGGTGGGTTTAAGGAACGCTGTCAGTGTGCATCGGACCTCCTTATATGGTCTGGGCGGTGCTCGCTCACATACGGTTTTATAAAGGAGCAGAAGAAAAGGAGAAGGATTGAGAAGGAAGGCGAAGGAAGGCGAAGGATTCAGACGGCGGCATAGAACGTTCTTTCAGGGCTGGACGAATCTGGCAAGATTCGTGGGGTTTGTAGAGTGTCATGACAATTGATTGGACAAATTGAGCGTCGTTCTGCTGGAAAGCGGACCGCCCGGGCTCGTCAATGCCAAGACGCTCGGCCAAGAAACATGCAAAATCTCTCTCAAAAGGCAACCCCTCCAGTTGTCACCGACAGGGCGCACGCGACGATGTGGGCCCCTTGACAGTGGCACGTGACCATATTGACCGGCTCAACATCAATATGCGAACGACTTCGACGGAGCTACAGTCTAGATCAGGATATCATCTCCATGCTGTGAGCATCACTCATCTTCATATACCTAGGACTTCATTAGACCCCACGGCCGATGCTATACAATTTTGATGCGTTTTCAAACCTGCTATATATTAATAAATACTTTTTGCTTATGTCCGTCTAGCATGCAAGTAAGACGGAGAAGTCCGATAACCTCCTAGTATTAGTTGTCATGGCTCATGAGCCTGACATCGTCTCCCTTGGACTCGCGTGGATCAATGCCTCTGTTCCCTTGTCCTTATACGTTGGATGACGCTGCCTCCCTTCGTGCGTCCTTGGCGGCCTTCTTCGCGGCCTTTTTGTCCATGGTGTTCTTGCGCCACTCGGCGCCGCGGAACATGACCAGCCACAGGACAGGACTAAAGACCACCCACACGCCGGCAATAAAGAGGCCCGTGAAGCCGATGCCGATGTGGTTGATGAGCGGCAGCGCAATGGCCGTGCCGCCGGAGCTGACAAAGCAGCGAAACAGGTTGTTGGCGGCGACGGCGGTGGCGGGCGAGTCGGCATGGGTGTCGACGATCAGCGTGTTGATGCCGTTCATGGAGCCGGCAAAGAAGACGCCCAGGAAGAAGAGCGAAACCTCGATCCCGGCGAGCGATGCGTGGCTCTGCATGGTCCAGCCGTAGGCGATGACCGCCACCGAGGCCATGTAGATGGCGCAGATGGAGATCTGCAGGCGGATCTTTTCGATGGGGAACACGTCCAGGTTCTGCTGCTTGTCGAGGTCAATGCGGATGCCGAGGATGCGGGCCCATCGCCGAAAATTCCAGTCGAGCAGAAGGCCAATGCTCCACCGCGAGGACAGCGTGCCAAACCCGAGGGGCAGGTAGCAGAGGCCGACGGTGACGGGCGAGAAGCCGAACCGGTCGCGCAGCTGTTCGGACAAGGTCGTGGTGATCATAAAGTAACCGGCCGCCAGCAGCGAGCCACAGCCGAGGGTGACACCGCCCTCGCGCTCCATCAGGATCTTGAGCGCCGCAAACGGGTTCGGCCGACGGCGGCCTCTAGTCAACGTAGACCGGTCGCCTACCTCGGCGCGCTCCGCTGCCGTGAGGCGGCGTGTTTTGAGAAACTGGTAGAGAGACATGTTCCACCAGGGGGGCAGGACGCTGCCGTTGCCGACGATGTTACGGCAGGTCTCGGGCAGGAAACAGAACATGAAGGTACACAGAACCGATGACAAAATCAACAAGAACCAAAAGATGCCGTGCCAGCCAAAATACTGGGTAAGGAGACCACCGGCCACGGGGCCGAGCGCCGGGCCGAGCGTGACACCCATAGCGGCAAAGCCAATATACTTGCCACGCTCGGCACGGGTCACGAGGTCGGCGACCGTCGCACTGCTCAGCGAGATGGTGGCACTGCTGCCCATGCTCTGGAAGCAACGCAGCACAATGAGGGCCGGATAGCTGTCCTGCAAGGCCAGGCCAAGGTTGGCGAAGACGTAGATGCTGAAACAGATGAGATAGGCCGGACGACGGCCGTAGATATCGGAGAAGTTTCCAATGAACGACGGCGTGATGCCTTGGAAGATCTAGGAGGTGTCAGTATGGGTCCATATCCCATATCCCATTGCTAGGTGACCGAATCTCCTACCATGAACGTGGTGATGGTCAGGTTGATGGACGAGACGGACACGTGCAGGTCTGTCGCAAGCGAGTTGAGCGCTGGCAGGTAGATCTGACCGGAGAGTGGCGAGATGATGGCGAGGAACGAGACGGTGAGTGTGATGCCGATTTTCTGGCGGTGCGTGAAGCGTGAGTATGGCGGCGGCGGTGGGCCGTCGTTCTCGCCGTCCGCCTCCTCCGTCTTTTCGGATGTGGCGGCTGTAGCAGTGATCACTCCGTCAGCACCCTTGACGGAAGGTGCTTTTTCATCGAGGTCGGATCCGGGTGTCTTCTCATCGAGGACAGCGGCGGCACTGGTCGAGACGTTACCAAAGGGATGAATTTCTTCGACAGCGAGGTCGTCTTCTTCGCCTTGAAGCTCGCGGTCCACATCGGACGTTGGTGTCCCTAGCACCGCCTCCTCTTTGTTCTTCTCAAGCATTGTGGGAGATGGAAGGGGCTGTCAATAGCATGAAATATAGAAAATGATGATGTAATACGCTGCTGTGTATAATGTAAACGTGATGAAAGCAGATGTGGCGAATATATGTGTCGGTGTAAGTCTATGCAGGCTAATAAGGCAGTGAGAGCCGCTTGTTGTTAGTGTAACTTTGGTTCTTGGTATTTGAGTTGCCAGCTTCAATTATCGTCAATGTGCCTCTTCTCCTGGTCGATGGCGTCTTCTTTGTTGCTTGACCTGGGACTCGGAACGTTTAATATATAACAAACAAGGCGGTGCTCAATGTGTATATGGATGGGGCGGCAAGCGATGAGTACATTGATGACCTGCCGTGCGGCGGGTGGAAGTCCTAAGTTGCGGTTGGGACACAAAAAATATTAAGAATGGAAGGGATTGACGGACAAAATACGAGAAGAGAGAAGAAAAGTGGCAGAGATACAAATTATCATGCGTCGGTACAAACAAGAAAATGCAAATGCCACCGCTTGCTATGGCCGGTGTCCCGGGGTAAGAGACCTCCATCGCTCCTGCATCGCCCCAACAAATTCATGTCACTCCTTCCAAGGTAGTTGCCGTTGCCTCCTTTCTCGCGAAAGAAGGAGCGATACAGGCAACGAAAATATGGGGGGAAGCTGCAATAATTCTCCGCGCCGGCTCCGAGCCACCAGAGACACCACCGTCGACCAGTACGCAAAAGACGGCACGGCGAAGGGACGTTGTTTCTGTGGCTCACGCGGGTGTTTGGGCGGTAAGTGGTTTGCTTGGCTCGATCTAGACAAGCTTTCCAAGAAAAATTGGCTTCCGGCCAACGGCGTTTGGGCGTCTGATTTTGCACGCATGTCAATCATTTTCGTTTCGGAGCCAACATGACTAGGGACTGGCAAGTCTCCACCTCCAGATCCTGGGTCGCACCTGCCCCCCTTTGTGCCGATGCACGTCGGCCGGCAGGCGCAGTGCACGAACAACTAGAATGAGGAAGGAACGGGATCGGAGGTACGAGTCCATCGCACGGCGGCTTAGCGCCTCACCTACAAGGCGATAGGGACAGGGTTGCAATACAAAAGACATGGGAGAAAAGGAGCACGTCACCGTCAAGTTGCCACAAATCGACGTAGCTAGCCAAATGGTAGAGACCAAGTTATTATATTAAATTAATTGTAAGCGTAGCAAAAGAATGAGCCAAAGGGAGAATGAGGAGAGGAAAGAGGACCTGCTCCGGTGCGCTCCACAACAGCAAATTTCGGCGGTGGCGACCCACATCAAGGCCGTGGCAAGCGGAGACCACCCACACAGAATACGGAAGGAGCAATCGAACAAGTCATCCCGCAATAGCAGGTGAGATAATCATAAGCAACGCCGATGTGACGAATGGGCCATGCATCAAAGTGTAAGGAGATACTACTGAGTGAATTTTACATGACGATAGACCAACGGTCGCCCACAACAACACGGCCTGTTAGCCGAAGTCCCAGCATCCCGTACGACATATGTTATGTGACAGTGCACTACCGGAGCCAAGTGCAGCACGGAAGGCAAACAGCATGTCATTTTGGATCGGGAGAAATAAAAGGACTAAAAGAATAGACAATGATCAGAATGCAGGGGAATGAAGAACAGCAAGAGTGGTGTCAGTTGGAAGGGGTCAGTTTGTATGTCGTAGTCTTTGCGGCATCGGTGCCGAAACGGCCACCCGCGAAAATGTACCGTATTGTGGCAAGTGGCAGGCGGTGCTGGCAGGCGCTGGCCAGCCCCACTTTTACATCCGTCCCTCTACAGTCTACTCGCTCCAGTCAGTCCGTCGCCGAGAGTGCTTGTCTTTGTTTTCTTGCTTTTCATCTCTTTTTGTCGCATATGCCGATCCTGCTGCCACCGCCTGCAGTTGGTGACGTTTGCCTCGATCGAGGAAGACACGCAAGTCCTACGGTGGTGTTACCGCCTTTTACGCGTGCAGATGCAACAGCTTTTGTCATCGGCTAAGGTTCACTTTCATCCCCCATTTCCTTCTTCTTCCCCTCACACAACAGCTTACCGATCTCAACACGGGGCGGCAGTCGCCAGGGGCGGTCAGTGTCATCCCGCCGGTTCGCAATGTTGGCGTTTTTCCCCAGACTGCTGAATCGGGCAAGCCGTCACACAACCTCTGCCTGTCGTTGTTGTTTTTGCCAATGGTTTTGCCGTCTTACTTGCCCGTCTTACCCTCCCATCCGTTGTAATTATGGCCACCGCAGAGGGGCCACAAAAAAGGGCGCTATCCTCCGCATTCCGCTGCGAAGGTCGGGGAGCTGGTCCGAAACGAGAAAACTCTGTGTCCGTGTCGGCGCGTCTGTGCATATTTTGCCTGGCATCTGCCCAACCAAGCGTAAAAGTCCTACGACATATATATCGACGTGGAGGCGGCAACGTTGCATACTTTTATTCGTCGTCGAAACGTAAGCAGTACCAGGGGACAGTGCTCGGCGTTTACGATAATCCCCCGCCACCGGGTTTGTTGGATCCTGTTCTCGCGACTGAAATCATCTTCGAAAATCTTCTAATCTCTGCTTTTCTGGTCAAACTGTACCGGCTTCGTTTTGTGCTCAAAAAAAAAAAAAAGAATTAAAAATAAAGGTATTGTTTTTGTGTGCGAACCTTTAACATACTCGCGTGAAGCGGTCCCGAGTGTGAATACTTGACAATCTAGAAAAGCAACTCGGCCATATTGGTCGTCGGCGATCGGTCATGTCCTCCACCGGCCTTTAGCCTTGGCACTCCGTATTTAGACTTTATTTGACCTTCGCCCAAGCAGGATCCTGGAACCGTGCATCGAAATGGCTCTAGACGATACCGGCGCCCGGGCAGCTAAATACCGGAGTCTATGACCTGTCTCCCATCATATCTATCATAGGCCCTGTGCACCTCATCCGGATAGTATGGTTGACTGAGATTATACACCTCCTTTTTGTCTTGGTAATACTTGAAATGCAACAGGCTTCCACGACCACAGAGGCCAGTTCATGGTATTACTACGTTCAATTATGATTACCTCTGTCAAAAGCGACGATATGAGGTTCGTAACTTGTGCAGGAAGTCCTAGATGATGCCATCCTCAACAAAACGAGAGAAATCAAATTGCAAATGTCAGAACATCGACGGCCGGAGACGATGGTGAATTCTTGACATCGCGATATGATGGCGCCATCAGAAATAAAAGTCCTACGAAACCAAGGCGGCAGGTCTGGACGTTGTAGAGTTTCGGCCATCTTACATTGTAAGGACCCAAAAAACCACATAAAGTTTATTCCATTGGTAATCGACAAGCGAGCATACCCAGACATGTAATAATTAAAAGTTTCAATCTCAATGAGAGCAAAGCAATGCATTCCGTACGCAATCATAATCATTTGTTGAAAGGATGCAATAGGTAGTGCACTGTGCTTTTGTATTACCCCCCTGGCCGGTCAGTATGGACATCTACCATGGCAGCTCCTGGCCTGTGTACGTCAGGAATTTGCCGTTCTTCTCAGGCGTCCAGTCGTCAATCTGTCCGAGGCAATGCTGCGCGCTCTCGTCGGCCGTGATGGGAGGCTCCTTGATGCCCAGCGCATCGGCCACCGCCTGCCCCATGGACGTCTTCACCCAGCTGAAGAGGTGTGGTCAGTAAAAGACTGTATGCCTCGAGAACATAGGGTGAGATGCAGCCAAACGTAAAACGTACCCAGGATGCAAGACGCCTACCACGAGGCCCTTGTCTTTAAAGTCGATGCTCAACTTCTTGGCAAACCAGTTCGCTGCGGCCTTGCTCATCCCGTACGACACGCCCACCGGCATGCTCTCTTGATCCTGCACGCCAATACTGCCCATGGTGCTGCTGATTAGGATAAACCGGGTGGTGGTGGCTGCGGTGTCGGCAGCGGGCGTCTCTTGGAGCGGCCACGTTGCCACGAAGAGTCGCAGCGCACCCGCCGCATTGACGGCACAGTCAGAAACAACATCGTCGGCGGTCGTCTCAAGCAGCGTCTTGTCGAGGCCGACGGAGTGGCCCGCATTGGCAATGACAACATCAATGCGCGCAACGTCCTGGGCGGCCAGTGTTTGCGGCAGCGCGGCATAGTCGGCCGGGTCGCGCAGCTGCACCAGGATGAGGCGGCTCGACGCGGCGACGGAAATCTCCTTGAGTGAGGCGCCGGTCGGGTCGTTCGGCTGGCGAACGCAGGCGATGACGATGGCGTTGGCGCGTTGCAACAGCTGCTGCACCATGGCGCGGCCAATTCCTGTGACAAAAAATCAGTAAGACGAATTAGTACAACTGAAGTGACCCGATTCCGCGGTATGGAAGATTGCAATCAAGGTGTGCTGGCTGTGAATTTGATTCTCAAGGGGAATGGCGGATTGGATGCTGTCGAAAAAGGGGCAAAATAAACAAAGAACCCCGCTTTTGAATTCAAACGCTCTTCTCTCCCACCTTTGTTGGCGCCCGTGATGAGGTACGTCGTCTGAGCCATTTCGAATGGTAGAATTCGACAGTAAACACTTTGGAGAGTATGAAAATTGAAGGAGAATTGCAGGGAGATGTTTCTTTTGATTATGGATCGATTTGGCGATGAACAGAAAAGTGGTGGGAAGGAGGGAGGGTTTGACAAGAAAGAGGAAGGAGCAGCGACAAATCCATACTACCCTAAATACTTTCCGAGTCCTAAAAAAGACTAAAAAACGGCCAACAAAGGACTTTGGATCTGGGCAATCCGTTACTGGTCGGCCCAGCTCTGTCCAATCGTATGGAAGGGCACAAAACCCTCTTTCGAGGCTTCCGGCTGATGCACTCGATCGGCCAGTCCTCTGAATCTCTGAATTGCTTCTCAATCTTGATTTTACTCGGCCTTTTCTGGTTTACGTGTATTCTATGTAGTTGTGACCAGCTCCCCGTTGTCAAGGTCTATGTACCTCTATTGTCTGGTTCGAGTTTTCAAAGACCCGACCCGTGCTAGCATTAGTTTGCATCGCGACACTTTGACGATGATGAGATTTTGGACGATCTCCCTTCAAAGTATCGCAGTCATGTTTCGCTTTGTTTGTCTCATTCCAACATCGCCATCTCTCCTCTTTCGCACGGCCGTCAAGATATCGAGAATGGATTTGTCGTGGGCAGCCAGCAGAGCTTCGACACGCCTCGTGGGTTGAACACGTGTCACACATTTTGTTCTCTTTTCGCACGACTGTGTGCTTGAGTTCCGTCCAATTCCAGGTGACAGTGGATTGCAAGCCGCATCTCGTCGGTACCTTTTATATTTTGTCCGACAAATCACGCTCGTCGCTGCAGACATTGATGCCACTCGAACTGTCCGCGGAAACAGCCACACTTGTTAGGACGCACTATGCGCAGCCGCTTCTTTCACAGCCAATGTTTGCTCCATTTCGCCCTTTGTTGACTTATGCCAAACGTTTTACTCTCGCAATGTGCAGACAAGTACGACTCAGCCAGTGATTTGCACAACGTCCAGCCTGTTCGAGCTCCGGCTTGCGTTGTTTTGCTCTCCGCAGCCAGTAGTCAAACCTAAGAAATGTGCGCCATGAAACGACGTTAGATGTGATACTGAGATAGGAACCGTACCGTGACAAGTACCAAGTGAGCCAAATCGGTCGCTCCTTTTGTCCTTTGCGTGCATCCTTGTGCTATGGTCTTGCTGGCAGCGCGACTGGAGGTCTCTTGTTCGACGGGGGCTCGGGAGTTGGTGCAGCTCTGCTGGTGTCCATGTTTGCGTTTAATAAATACTTTTAAAAGGGCGGGCCGCGACGACGCAGGTCAAAATCGTTAAATAGTAGAATAAGGAGAGACGACAGAGTCGGTCCATATTCCGTATCAAGTCTGCACCTGTACGATAAAAAATAAGCCACGTGAAAAAAGACCGAATGATTCCCGTTCAGCGGACACGGCCACACGGTGTGGTGCGACTTTTCGTTTGTCGTCCAAAACTGCGCTGTGGACTTGCATAACGAAAACATACCAAAGTCAGCATACGAAGTACACGTGGAATTGCAGCGTCGAGCGTAGGAACAGGGATGGCCAAATTACCACTTAAAATCGAGTCTCTGACGTCGTTATGTCGTTCCACGTTACTCCGTGTCCCGTACCTTTTGTTCTTCCCATTCTGACTGGTGTCCAGATCCTGGACCCCTGTCTGACAGTGGCGTAAGGGACCACGCTGGGGCCGACCAGGGCCAGTCAGCCATCATGTCGTACAAAACCGCCAGTCTGACACGGGTTGGATTCTGGAGCGGGAGTCTAGCCTGTGGCCGCATTTGGGTCTCAAGACGGGCGGCCATGTGGGAAGCGGCCAGATAAGGAGACGCAACGGGAGGAACTCGATTGATAACAGACGGGAGTGGGGATGGATATGGAACTGTTCTTTGAAGACGTCGATTTCGTCGTCGAGACGAGTCGGCAACGGCATTGCATTTGTTTCGTCGCAAGTACAATACGTCTGCCCACAACCAATCGTGTACCGGTTTTGTTAATGACGGCCCCAAGCAATTTCGTGTAGTGTACGACGTACCCCGAAGCGTCTTGCAATGCTGTCGAAGCGCCTTTGGCCAATTGGAGTTGCTTTGCTGGCACCATTCAATTTGGCTTCGTTGCTTTGGGACTTGACGGCGATCCGTGATCCACGTACGTTTCGAAGGCAAGAGCGAGCCACCCAAAGAAGGAGGTACGCACACAGCAAGCAAGACAAACAAAGCAAGCAGGTGATTCCAGTGCACCTTCCTCGAAAACAGTGAACTACAACGCTCCTGCCGAAAACAGCGATGAACATCTCCCAGAAGTAAGGGGCTTAAGTTTCTGGGCCTTTTTCTTCTCCTCCTTTCATTTTCTTTCGTTCATCAACAACTGCATCAGCAATTACCGTCATCTTCTCTCCACTCGCCCGCATCGACAGTGATTTGCTGCAAGGGGCATGCACCTGCACAGATGCAGTGCAGAAACGCATACAGTACAACGCACATACGAGCATGTTGTATCCATTCTGTATTTATCCAGCCAGCATCCCAAAAGGTGTCGAAACAATTTCCAAGAGATTTCGAAGAACTCTCAAAGCCTCGCACCAAATTACGACGAGCGCGCGGCTGACCCTCCCAATATCGATCCAAATATCGATATAGGAAGACGCGGCAGGGGGCCAATCTGTCCACCCATCCTGTCACGTCGCGATCGAGAGCAGATGCCACAGCCTTGACACCCGCCGTGGCGATCGACCAAGAACCTTTTTGACACTGCGGGCTTCGTCCCTCTCCGCTTCGGTGTTTGTTCAGTCGTTCTGTTTCCGCCTTCTGTTTCCTTTGAAGCCGTCATCGACAACCGGGCCGTCTGTATTCCTCTTCGTTTCATCCCGCATCTAACACCGCGCTACCATTCGTCGGCCTCGACTACCCCACAACGGCGCGCCACCAGTCCTACCCCTGCATCCAATACCTCGTCGCCCCCTTGCCCTACGCATTTTAGCGCCGTCACTAGCAGTCCAATAAAGGGGCAGCCAGGAGCAAGGCCGGGGAGGGAGTGTGAGTGTGGGTTCCTGTAAGGAGCGAGGAAAAAAAAAAATAAGAGAAAAAACCGCAAGAAAAAAAAAGACGGAAAAGAAAGACGAGCAAGAGGGTTCTTGCGTCCCTGGGTCGTCTTCTGCCACGCGCAGCCTGCCGCTCCCAATCTCGATACACGTTTCCGCTCATTAAACCATTTCCCGGGAACCAATTCCCTTCCACCTCCCAACGCCTTGAATTCGCCGAATCGTCCAAATCCCGCCAAACGCCAACCATCCGGGCGTGCCTCACTAGTTGTCTTGGAGTGAGTCGATGGCGTTGTCGCGGCGTCTTTTTGATGAACCCATCCGCCGTTTTAGGCGAGGCTACTCAGAAACAGGGGCACAACAGACAGGACAAGACACCCACAACACTGGGGCGCCAGGAATCGAAGGAATTATCGCGTCTAGCGTAGGTGGGCCTGTCCTTCCTTGCTTGTCCCTGCTTGTCTCCTCGTGTGAGACCTGTTCCTACCGTACCCCCTTTTGAACATTACCACTTGGTCTACGGACGTTGGCCCTTTTCTTTTCGTTTTTTTTCCTTCCTTTCCCTCGCGACCATGAACGCCGACCCTTCGCGCCGATCCCCAAGGCGGCGGCCAGATCTCAGCGTCAACACCTCGCGCGCGCGTTCCAACTCCAGCTCCAAGACGGCCTTTCCTCCGTTGTCACCGCCGCGCCGCAACGCCCCTGTGCCGTCGTCTCGGGCCAGCAGCCGCGGCTCGAAGCCTCCCCCAGCACTCGGTACGACGGTTATGGCCTCCAGCATCGACGCGGGTGGTGTTGGCCACAGCCGCATGCGGTCCGGCTCCTCGTCGCATCTCCGTCAGGGCTCTGGCGCAGCCGCAGACGTCGGGACGTTTCTCGACATATACACCCCCAATGCCGTGTGCGCCAGTGGCAAGGAAAACAGCCCTCCATCCCTGACCATGGCCGACGCTCCACAGCCTCCGCCCATGCGCGGCTATCGCGACTCCCATGACCTGTCGCTCCCCTCTCGGCACGTCCGCGATTCCCTCGTCTCCAACATGCTCCTCTCCCTCGACCAGTTCTCCATGGGCCGAACAGCCGCGCCTGTGCGCTCTACGCCGTCCTTTGAGGACCACCGCCTGTACTCTCTGTCGACGACCACCACCGACGACAACATTGCCCGTGCGCCCAATGTCCCGACGGCCCCACGCGGCGGCGGCGGCGGAGGAGGCGGCGGGGGTCGCTATGGCAGCGGGTATAACAACTACAGCTCCGACTTCGAGGTGCCCGACGATGCCAGCCGCGTGTCCGGCAGCATCTCCCACAGCCGCCGCAGCAACAGCAGCTCCGGCTTCCAGTCGAGCCTGGGACGCATCAACAGCATGCGCGAGTCGTCCTTGCACCGGGGCAGCCAGCCAGGCACGCCTCGTATGATGCACTCGCGTGGCGGCAAGGGCAGCAAAAGCAGCAGCACCAACAGCATCGACAACGCCGGCTATGTGCAGGTCCTCGGCAGCCAGCGATGGGCTCATGGTTTCGGCGGCCGCTCGTCGAGCTTCGATCTTGGTTCCCGGCGGCCTGGTTCGTCTAGTGGCAACAACCCGCCTCCAACGTCCATGGCCCCGCAGCATCACACGGCGCAGCACACGGCGCAGCACACGTCGCAACAAACGGCGCAGCCGTGGCATATTGAGTTCTCAAACTCCTTTTTTAGCGACGCCTACGACGACGCCGCTCCGACGCCCACCGTTCCTGGTGGACCTCGAAAACTGACCTCTGCGCCCTCGATGCCTTCGATGCCCTCGGCACCGTCGTTCCAACCACCGCCTCCCGATCCCCCCTCAGACCCTGAGCGACGCAGAAGCGTGCGGTCATCAAGAAGCGCAACCGTGGGCCGGCAGTCTCAGGCGAAATTCAATAATACGGCCGCTCCACCACAGTCACATGCCTTCGATCTCGACTCGGCTCCGGCTCCCAACATTGGCTACGAGAAGTCCAAAGAAGTCGTGCCACCACAGACCGCACAGCCGCAGCAGACTCCACCGCATCCGCTCAGACAGAAACCAAGCTTTTTCCGACGGGTCTTTGGTGGGTTCCGTGACACTGCGGCTGAAAACGAGCCTGTGCCACAGCTGCCATCCGCGTCCACAAATGCTTCAGGTGGCTTTGCCTCGTCCTCCTCTGTCGACGCAGCAAACGGCTCCCGCAGCCAGCAACACAGCTCGTCTGGCCTGGGTCAGAACCAGAAACAACAAAGCGCTCCGCCGTCCCGAGACAGCCACCATTCTACCCACGCGACGCTACAAAAGAAACCCTCTGGCTTCTTCAGGCGCCGCAAGAAGAGCATCTCGGAAACAGAATCCCCACCACCACTACCAATGCCCCTTGTGCTACCGCCGCAACCAAAACAACAACCTCCTCCTCCTCCGTCTGCTGCGGTGCCACAACAACAACAACAGTCCCGGCTTGCGCCAGCCGTGTCGCCCTTGAAGATGCCCAACGCGCAACGCTTCGTCGACAAGTCAGCGCCCAGTCCCGTCACCAGCTTGAGCCATGCTATGAGCCCGTACCTCAAGACCAATGGCGACGATGCAGAAACGGCGTCGCCGCTACAGCCGACAGACCTTGGTGGCACACCACACACGCCGTCCAGGGACAAGGATGCGAACGCGGACAACAAAGTCGACACGCCCAGTCGGACCGTCAGAGGCTTCTCGCCCGACTACGAACCCCCACCGACTGCCACCATCCGCTCGGTGGGCCCCGAGCCATCCTCTAGCAAAGACCGGAGTACCAGCGGTCAGCGACACCACGTCGACACACCCACAAGACAACCACCCGCACCGCCTCATCCTGCCCGCTCGGGCTCGTTCCTCAGCGACGACAGCGATGGCGACGATGAGAGCCCGCGCCGCGTCATGACCGAGGCACTTTCCAAGAAACGCTCCGAACAAAGCGACTTCTTGTCCGTATCCCCGTCAGCTGTGGACGATCAGCACCTATCGCCCTCGAGCCGCCGCCCATCCTCCAAGAAGAGCGGCAGCCAATTGAGCTTGCCGATTGAAGGCCCGGCATCCACCACGTCTCCCAAGGCAGACTCCGCCGGCGTCTCTTCGTCCAAGGCCTCTCCTCTTGTGAGCAGCGGCAGCAGCGGCAGCGTCCACATGCCCATTGTCAAGGTCGACGGCGGCGCCACAAAGGCAGGTGCCAAGGACCCGAACATTATCGACGAGCCCGAGTTTGTCATCGGCATGCCTACCGAGGATGACCGGCAAAAGGCCCTCAACATCTACGAAGGCAGGGAAGACTTTATTCAAAAGGAAAAGGCCGCTGCCTGGATGGGCGAGGAAGGCCCGGTCCGGCAGCGTACGCTCCAGGCCTACATGGAGCTCTACGATTTCCGCAACCAGAGCATCGTCAACGCGCTGCGTGATGTGTGCAGTCGCCTCGTGCTCCGCGCTGAAACGCAGCAGGTCGACCGTATTCTCGTATCCTTTTCCAAACGATGGTGTGCCAACAACCCCAACCACGGCTTCAAGTCTTTGGGTACGTATATCCCCGTGTCGTCCCCCACTTATGACACAGGTACTGTTTCTTCAATGCTGACAAGACCTCTCTAGACGTCGTCCACACTACGTGCTACTCGATCATGCTCCTCAACACCGACTTGCATTTGGCCGACATTGAGTCCAAAATGACTCGGTCCCAGTTTATTAAGAACACCATGACCTCGATTCATCATACTCTCGCCGACTCCGATCCCAAGGCCAACGGCCGCTCCGTCTACGGCGACCCCGACAGCGGTCGACGTCCGTCGGTAGACCAAGACCGCAACCTGGCGGTGGCGTCTCTCCCTCCACGATCCGAGTCGTCCCTGGGCCATCACCAGGACGATTGCGGCCCGCTAGTCAAAGCACCCTTTGAGGGCTCGATGCGCGCCTGGGAATCGCAGATGGAGATGGTGCTCAAGATCACTTACAACTCTATCCGCGACGAGCGTCTGCCGCTCTTTGGTGCCGACGGCAACGGCAACAGCAACGGCAACAACCAGACGCCGAACAACCAGAGCGGCCTATCGGTCATTGGCATGCTCAAGCGTACACCCAGTGTCATTAGCAAAGCCCCCTCGGAGAGCCAGGCCTCGCTCCGCGGCCGCGTCACAGAATCCAACACCCGGGCTGGTTCATCACGCTGGACTTCCAAGAGCCGGTCGCGCGTGCGCGGCCCTGCCGCTGGTGGTCCGAGTGGTGCAGGCGGTGCGGCCGGTGCCAATGGCTTCTCGTCGAGCCGTACGAGTTTCGAAGACGGCAACTCCATCTGGAGCCCCACCATGTCATCGGCCACTTGGAG
This sequence comes from Sporothrix luriei, assembly GCA_021398005.1. Taxonomy (NCBI): domain Eukaryota; kingdom Fungi; phylum Ascomycota; class Sordariomycetes; order Ophiostomatales; family Ophiostomataceae; genus Sporothrix; species Sporothrix luriei. Next base: position 4,740 of record WNLO01000152.1, on the reverse strand, counting down.
CCGCCAGTCGCTCGGCCGCACTCAGACCTCCATGTCCATGGAGTCCTTTGGCTCGAACTGGGCCGGCCGCGGCGGCGAGTACCAGCAGTCCATTGGCTTCGCCAACGCCCTCAGCCAGGCCATCTTCCGAGAGGACGCGCTCGGCGGCACGGGAGCTGCGTCGATAATTAGCGACGACCAGTCCATGCACCAGCGCGACGGCGCCAAGCCACTGCTCGACGACGAGTCGCTCGAACTGGCCGGCCCGCCCTGGGTCAAGGAGGGCATGGTCGTCCATAAGCATCACCTGGACGGCATGGACAAGAAGGCCAAGGATAGAAACTGGACCGAGGTCTTCGCCGTCGTGCAAAAGGGCTACATGAGCCTGTTCTCCTTTACGCCCAACAAGTCCCTGCGCGCAAAGAACCGCGGGCGCAACAACGCGCTGCCCAAGGGTGCCGTCGTCGGCGGTGGCAACTGGCAGGAGAACGCCACGAACGTGGGCTCATTCGGCCTCAAGCAAACACTCGCGTCCGCCCTTCCGCCCCCCGGCTACTCCCGCCAGCGGCCGCATGTGTGGGCGCTCAGTCTGCCCACGGGCGCCGTCCACCTGTTCCAAGTCGGCACGCCCGAGATCTGCAGGGAGTTTGTGGCCACGGCCAACTACTGGAGCGCGCGGCTGAGCACGCATCCGCTGGTCGGCGGCATATCCAACATCGAGTATGGCTGGGGCGACAGCATTGTGAACAACGCGCTCGTGAACGCCATCAAGAGCGAGTCGAGCACGGCGCTGCCGTCCACCTCGAACAATGGTGTCCACGGCCCTTACCCGCCCTCGGCGTCGCGCCCTGGCTCGGCCACCGCGGGTCGCGCCAGCCTGCAATCGCGCGGGTCGTTCCGCTCCGGCTCCTTCGACTTCGGCCACGGTCGCAGCGGTTCCTCGTCTAGTGCTTTCACGGCGTCGGCCGGGAACGTCGGCGGTGGTGGCATGGGCAGTTCGGGCCGCCACGGCGGCAGCGGCAAGCTGCCTGGCGACCGCATTAACATTGCCGAGTGGATGCCGCCCGCGCAGTCGCTGCGCCCGTCCAATGCGGCTGAGCCCCAGCAGCTGCAGACGCTGATGGCGTACGTGCAGAGCATCGAGGACGAGCTCAAGACGCACAACGCGCTGCGGTCGCCCATGCTGCTGGCGTTCACGCCGCGGGGCCAAAACGCTACCAAGGCTATGGCGAACTGGGAGCGCAAGAGCTCGTACCTGCTGCGGGAGATTGTCAAGTACCGGACCTACGTGGACTGCCTGGCCGAGGCAGAGCGCAGGCGCAACGCGATTTACCAGGAGCGGGAGATTGCGCGGCGGGCAGCGCGGGGCGAGGGCAGCATTGGCTCCGATGACGACGAGGACGACCACTTGGCTCGGCAGATTCGAGGCCGTGGCGTTGGCGACGACAACGACGACGACGACGATGATGACGACGAGACGGGCGCCGAGGCGGCCCGCGACGACAATGGCGACGACAGCGACATTATGGGAGCGGCTGCCCACCGCTACCGCAAGGACAGCGATGTTCTCGGTGCGAACGAGTCTCTTCGGGTGCAATCTTGATTTTGTCTTGTCCTCTTTTTGCTTTGTTTCTTTTTCATTCTCTTTGACGTCTTTATGAAATCCCCCTTGGACGTCATTTCTTTTACAAGTGCTTTTTTTCTACAATGTTGTATTATTCTTACCCTTATTTATTCTTTTTTCTTTTACTCTGACTTTTGTATGAAGCAGCGGGTTCTCTTTCCCAGCATAAAACTGTTTTAATACTGCAGAGCCTTCCTTTGTTTTGTTATTATGCTTTCTCTTGATGTCTTCTCTTGGTTACGGATAAATGAACAGATGCAGAAGAATAAAAATAAAACGTACTTTGATGCGATACTACAACTGCTCGCCCTAGTACATTAGCACACCAAGGCAAAAAGTGAAACGTAGTGTTTGCCTTTCCTAGGACATAATTTGTTACTAGATTTGTCTTCGAGTTCATTTCGGTTCGAGCCAAAGGTGCAATTAGTGTTTGATCATCATACAGGTCTAGTTTTATTTTTATATTTTATTCTTATTAAATAAAAAGAACGAAAAAATTAAATGTACAATTAATGTAATATTCTGTCTGCTGGTCCCGACTTAACCAAGACAAGGCCGCGTCACTCGGACGGGCTACTCTCCTCCCGACACCGCCACCGCCAAGCTCCGTCGCCGACCTCGAACGCCAAACCAACGACCTTATCGGCAAGCTCACTGGTATTATGCACGCGTGCGCCCCGGCCAAGTCACCTCCCCGGGGACAACGTCTACCTGGATGGGATGAAGCTACCGCCGCCGCCACCAATACTCTCCGCGCCGCGGAGAGGAGAGTCCGGGCCGGAGACCAGTCTACGGCCGTACACGACGCCGTACAAGACGCACGCTGAGTATAACGGGGAGCCCTCCGCCGGGCAGGCGGGCGCCACTGGCGTGCCTTATTACTTAAGGCCTCGGTGAAAGACGTAGACTTATGGAGACTTGAGAAGTGGGCTCGCTCTTGAAGCCACACCCCCTCCGCCCCCACTCCTCCCGCCGCTACGGCGGCCGGACGGTATACTCGCTACGTACGTTGACGATAAGGCGAAGACCCTCTCTCGCCGCTTCTTCCTAACCCTAAACGTTGTATCACCTTTACCGCCACTTATAACACCGCTTGGCCGTATCTTTATTAGCTAGTACGTTTCTATAAACAATGTCTTAGCGGCTATTTACCGTACCTCCTTAAGGAAGGCCCCCAGGCTAGACTAAATATTAAACGTACTCCTTTGAGCCTACGGTGACTCCCTCTTTCTATGGCTCTAGAATATTACTAACGCTAGCCTCTACCTTAGCTATTAGCTATTACACTTTAAGGTGTCTTATACTATTATTATCCTGAAACCTAATAAGACTGTCTAAGAGAGATAAGAAGTAAAAGGGTGACGCTTAATTATACTTCTTAATACCATTAGTAAAGCTATTAAGGCTATTATAGTCCGTCGGCTAGTAGAGACGGTAGAAGAGAACCACCTTCTTCTGAAAGGCTAAATAGGTAACTAGTGTTATTAATTAATAGAGCTAGCGGCCCGCCTCCTTACTAACGCTATATAAAGCGTATAGGATAGCGGCGCTACGGCGTCCCTCCTTTAACTTAATATCTAAGGTACCTTTAATAACGTTTATTATAGTTAGCTTATTTATACGTTATATACCTTATACCTCTTAACCTAGTTAATTAACTAGGTTATAAATTACTTAACCGGTTAAACGACGGTGTTAACCTTTAATAGGAAGATGATACTAGTATAACTTATTACCGCCGGCGTCCTATAAGGATCCCCGCTATTACTAATCCTATTTATCCTCTTTACTTCACCACTTTACTAGGCCCTCTATTACTACTACGGGATTATTACCCTTAGATTTATAGATAATACTAACCTTCTTATAAGTAGCTATATAATAGGCTTTTACTACTACCTCCTTTAAAAGATATAAACTATTATTATAGAGTAAGCGCGGCCGAGAGGTATTATATTTAAGCCGGTAAAGAGCGAGCTACTCTATTTCTCCTATACCTATACAGCCCTAACAATAACACTTACGCTTAACCGGAATACCGTCCTTACTCCCTAATACTCGGCCCGCTTCCTTAGTATTTAGCTTGATAGAAAGCTTCTCTTTTTAAAGCACCTTTAATAAATAAAACGCCGCCTTACTATATAGAGCTACGCCCTTACGAGACTTACTGGGAAGATATAGGGCTGTACGCTCTTATAGGCCCGTATAATTTATACGGTAGTACTCTAGAGTATAGTAGCCTATAGTGCGAGTGTCTTCCTTCTAGAGAAGGGTAATTACCGACTAACGACCTCCCTTAACTTAATCTTTTACGGTTACTTTTATACTATCCTTAGGGCCTACTGGTTTATACCTATCCACCTCCTTTACTCTAAGGTAGGTATACTACTATTAAACCTTTATCTAACTTACTATTATATTATCTTTCTATTCTAACTAGACTATTAGGTAAAAGCCTAGATTATCCAGAATATAGTCTACTAGCCTTAACCTTTTACTAACTATTATACGCCTATCCTCGTCTTACCCCCGCCGCCTACCCCTAAAGAGATAGACTAGACTATAATTATTAACTATTAAAAGGCCCTTTAATAGCAGGATACTGACTATAGTCACTCTATAGGGTCTCCTATAGTATAAACGCTATACTAGACGTTATAGGCTATATAACGCTGTTACTAACACCTTATAAAGGCTAAAAGCAGTCTCCTTATATAGATCCACACCGGCTATATCAGCCTATAAGCCTACCTCTACCACTAGTAAGCTACAGACTCACCTATATACTAGTACGACGCTAGGAAGAAGACCGCTACCTACGTTCTTCTAACTTATATAATAATACCACTACGGCCACCAGACTAGCCATAAACACCTAAAGAACTAGACTACCGGCTATGGAGCGGCCTTACGGCCAGACCACTCCTCCGCTGGCTTATTCGGAGCGGTAGGCTCCTAGAGTATAGCTTAATAAGGGAGCTTAAACGGTCGCTAACTCCGGCCTAGAACGGTGATAACCCTAACGATATACTGACTCTCTTTTACTCTTTATATTATTTGTTTTATTTTATTTTATTTATTTTATTTATTTTATTTATTTTATTTATTTTATTTATTTTATTTATTTTATTTATTTT